>JAIRCJ010000184.1:740495-871045 GCA_020883675.1 Bruguiera gymnorhiza
CTTGCTCCTTGAATGTTGAACTGGATTCTTGCTAAGATCAATTGCACTTTGATTATCACAAAGTACACTCACTGGTAACTTCACTTCAACACCCAAATCGGCCAATTTGTTTTGCATCCATATCACTTGAGTACATGCTGCATAAGCAACCATATACTCAGCCTCCGCTGTGCCCAAAGCAACACTGTTTTGCTTTCTACTTAGCCATACAACACACTTTGAACCCAAGTAGAAACTGCAGCCACTGGTTGATTTTCTGTCATCTGTACTTCCACCCAGTTTGCATCAATGTATGCTCGTAGTTTTACAAAATCCATGGCAGGATACCACAAGCCCATTTCCAATGTCCCTTGAGGTATCTTAGGATTCTTTTTCACTGCCAACACATGAGATTCCTTAGGATCAACTTGGAATCTACTGGCAATGCACACAGCTTGCATGAGATCAGGCCTTGATGCTGTAAGGTACAGAAGGCTCCCTATCATCTTCCTGTATTCTGTAGGGCTTGTACTCGTTCTTTCCTGGATCTTTTGGTTAACTTGCAGCCTTACTATCATAGGGGTACTAAGCAGTCTACTATCCCTTCATGCCAAACTTTTCAATATTTCTTTGGCATATTTTGTCTGAGAAATAAAAATACCTTTTTCACACTATTTATCTGTATCGAAGAAAGTAAGTTATTTTCTCCAATCAAATGACATCTCATATTCCTCACTCATCTGTCTATGCAAATTCTTGGCATAGCTCAGAGTGATCCCCTCTAAGGATGATGTCATTCACATATACTATGGGTTATCAGTTGACCTTTCTTTGAGTTGAACACATATAGGTTATTATCAACTGTTCCTCTTCTGAAGTTCAACCTTCTCAAATATGCATCCAGCCTGTTTGTACCATGCTCTTGGGGCTTATTTAAGGCCATACAAGGCTTTCTTTAGCTTACACATATGTGTCTCATCCTCACTGATTTGTACTCCATCGGGTTGTTCAATATACACTTCTTCTTTCAGGAGCCCATTTAGAAAGGCTGATTTCACATCCATTTGGTAAACTTTATACCTCTTATGTGCTGCCAAAGCTAAGAACATTTGATAGTTTCCAACCTTGCTACTGGTGCAAAAGTTTCATCAACATCTACTCCTTCTATCTGAGTGTAGCCTTTGCAAACTAGTCTAGCCTTGTTCCTCACCACTTTGCCATCTTCATTATGTTTATTTTTAAACACCTATTTTGTTCCTATGACATTCTTGTTAGTGGGTCTTGGGACCAGCTCCCATGTTTCATTCTTCTTGATTTGATCTAGCTCTTCATTGATAGCTTTGACCTAGGCTTTGTCTTGTGCAGCCTCTTCAACAGAATTAGGTTCAACTTGTGAGAGTAAAGCAGTAGCTCCCACAATTCTTCTTCTTGTTGTAACTCCTGCTGATGGGTCACCTATTATCTAATTTCCTTGATAAGCACTAGTCCATGTCTTCTTTGTCTTTCTCTCTTGCACAGTCTTAGTTGCAAGAGAATCTCCTTCTTCATCTTCAGACTCACTCTTCTTTGAGTTTGAACTTACTTTTTTTCCCTCTTCTTCATGTTGGTCAGATTCTTCATCTATCTTGAAGTCATCTTCTTTATTGTCCTCAACTTCTCCATTATGCATTGTTTTCCAGTTTTCATCTATTCTCACATTATTGGAAGTGACCACTTTTCTTAGTTTATGCAGAAAAACTCTGTAACCTTTTGTCTTTGCTGAGTATCCCACAAAGATGCCTTTATCTGACCTAGCATGGAATTTTCCCAAGTTTTGCTCCTTGTTCTTCACAAAACATGGGCTGCCCAAGATTCTAAGATACTTGGCTGTTGTCTTCTTCCCACTCCATAGCTCATATGGAGTCTCATCAATATTGGGCCTTAGTAAAACTTTGTTCAATAGGTGCACGACTGTAAATGTTGCTTCTGTCCAAAATCTTGTGTGAAGTTTGGATTCCAGCAGTAGAGTTCTTGTCATTTTAACCACAGCTCTATTTTTCCTCTCTACCACCCCGTTCTGTTGAGGTGTTCTTACTACTGCCATCTGATGGTGAATTCCATGCTTCTCAAGGTAATCTTCAAAAGCTCCATTTGTGAATTCAGTGCCTTGATCTGACCTCAATACTTTGATCTTCTTTCCACTCTTATTTTCAGCCAATTTTATGTATCTCTTGAAGCATTTCAAAACTTCTGACTTGTGTTTGAGGTGCATGATGCAGGTCCTTCTGGAATAATCATTAACAAACAAGATGAAGTACCTCTCACAATTCAACCCTTTTGTTCTCATTGACCCACACAAATCAGTATGTACAATGTTAAGTACTGCTTTAGAACTGACCTTTTTGGTCTTATACTGCTTTCTGACCTGTTTTCCTTTAGAGCATGCTGAGCAGACATACTCCCTTTCTCTCTTAAGGTGTGGAATGTCTCTGATTGCATGAGTAGTGGTCAGCTTCCTCATATTCTTCTGTGTTAAGTGTCTCAACCTCCTATGCCAGAGTTGATTTTCTTCTTCTTTTGTAAGTAAACAGCTGTTTGTCTTGTCCTCATCAATCACATATAAATTTCCAACTATTCTCTTCCCGGCTGCAACAGTATTGCCTTCTTTACTTTTTACTTGGCAACCTGTTTTTGTGAATATCACTTTATGGTCTTCATTGTATAGTTGGCTGACAGATGCTAGATTATATCTAAGTCCTTCAATGTGTTCAGCTTTCCTTTTCCAATATTTACTGACCCTTGACCATTGATGTTGAGTGAATCATCATTGCCAAACTTGACTCTGCCTTCTCTTGACTTGTTCAGTTTTGATAATTTACTCTTATCTCCTGTCATGTGTGAAGTGCACGCACTATCAAGGATCCACTGCTTATCCTTGTAGTCAGCCTTTAGTGCAATTTCAACTATATTAGCCACCTCCCTTTTAGCTTTATATTCCTTCTTTTGAACTAGCTTAATGATAGCTTTCTCCTTTTTCTAAACTTTGACTGTACTAATTTCTTTCACTGTGACATTTAGTGCCTTCTCTTGCTCAGGGAGAAGTGTCATGCATCTCTTGGCATTATGGCCATCCTGCCTGCACCTTTCACACTGTTCCAAATCTCCCAATATAGCAAACTTGTTCTTTGAAACCACTGGTTTGGGCTTTCACCAACAATTCTTGTCAATGTGTCCTTGTCTTTTACAATATGTTTAAGAACTCACAACAGGTATTCTCCTCTGAATTTTGTATTGTCTCCCCCTGTATGCAGCATCGTATCTTCTTAAGTTGGCGACATATACTGGCATTCTCCACCAGCATTTACTTGCCTTATGACCCTAAACTTCACAATAAAGACAGTAACCTTGAAACTGCGTCTTCTTGGGTCTAATCACAGCTTGTTTTCTTTTGTTCATTACTTGCTGTGTAGGCCTGGTTGTTGGCTTATTTGCTTGTGTGACTTTCATTTCAGTCACCTTCTTCTCCTTCTTCTGTTCAGCCGTAGCCCTTTGCTGGCTGACTTTCTTTTCTTCATTTTTGTTTGCAACCCTAGGTTGCTTCTTCAAATCTTCTTTATTTTTAGCCTTCACTGTTCTTGGTTGATCAGTCTTTTCTTTCTGAGACTTAACCTTCTCTTTCAACTTCTGTGGCAAAGTCTTGTTATCTTTAGGCAGTGCAGCATCAGATTGCTGCACTTTCTCTTCATTCTTCTTTTCTCTTGCAGAGCTTGTTTCTCTTATCACTTCAAACTTCTGCAAGTTCTCTTCACTCTTTTTGAGTTGTTGCTGAAGTCTCAGCAACTTTATCTCTATTTCTTCAATTGTTGAAGTCCTTGAGCCAAGCTCCATAGTAAGGTCTTCACATATTTTGATCTGTTCTTCAAATCTTCTCTTCAAGTCAATATGTTTAGCCCTTATTTCATCCTTTTGACTTTCTGCTTCCTCAATATTTGCTTCAACTTGTTTTATAATGGCCTCCAACCTTCTTATGGTTCTACCCCTTCTAATTATCTCCTTTGAAGCTGTTTCTAACTCAGCTTCAAGATCTGGTTCTTCTTGATCAATCTCCCCTTCCTCTTTAGAGGTTGAACTACCACATCGAGCTGATGCCATAAAGGCATGCTCATCTAATGAGTCTACATCTTCCTCCTCATCGGCTTCTTTTGTCTGGCTCACTTAACTCTTGAATGAGCCTCTCTTCTTCTTCTGTGGGTTAGCAGTCGTCTTGCTGGACTTCCTTGACTTGAATGATGGTCTTCTCCATTTTGAATTATGCTCATCATCACCATCCTCATCTTCATCGTCAAGTTTCACATTGCACTGAGAAGCAAAGTGTCCAGTCTATCCATGACGATAACATCTCAAGGACAACTGTCCTTTTCCCTTCCTAGACCCCCTTTTGAACTTCCTTGTGAAGTATGCCAACACTTCAACTTCACTTTCTTCCTTATCATCATCATCATCCTCACTGGATGATTCTTCCTCTTCTTTTATCTTCAAGTGTTTCATAGCTTTGAAAGGTACCTCCTTTGATACCTCTGACGTTGATGAGCTCTCAATTGACTTTATTCTCATCTCATATGCAATGAGATTGCACTGGAGATCATGCAGAGACATAGAATTGAGATCTCTACTCTCCTCTATGGCTGCCACCTTTAAGGTAAACCTCTCAAGCAGAATTCTCAGAATTTTCTTCACAATAGATGAGTCCTTCTTGTTCTTCCCATGACTTCTAAGATCGTTTACAGCATCAATAACCCTGGTGAAGAACTCTTGGACTGTCTCATTTTTCTACATTCTGAGAGATTCATATCTCTCATTGAAAACTTGAAGCTTGGCCTCCTTCATTATGCCATCACCTTCATAGACTTTCTGCAATCTGTCTCATATCTCCTTGGCAGATTTGTAGTCCATAACTTTAGCATATTCAACATCTGCCAATGCTGAAATGATGACATTTGAGGCCTTCCCATTTATCTCAAATTGTCTTAATTCCTCTAAGGTTAGATCTTTACCTTCTTCTGGAGGCTCAAAACTCTCCTGTATAGATTTCACCATGTTCAAGCCCATGGTTGCAAATACCACCTGCATTCTCACTCTCCACATATGGTAGTTGGTTCCGTTGAAGATTGGAACCTTCTTGTTGTAAATAATGCTGGTGCTGGTACCGGCATCCATTTTTCAGTATGCTAAACAAGTTAAAACTTCTGGAGCTCTTCAAACTAGTACACCAAGCTATTAAGCTTTATCCTGGTGAACCTATGCTCTGATACCAATTGAAGTTCCTAACTTCACTCTAGGATCTACTAGTTTGTGATACTGAGAGGGGGGTGAATCAGTATCACCACAATTCGCAATTCATAGGTACATAAACAACTTCAATCTCTTCTTAAAAGTGAACTCTTTCTCAAATTCAACAAAGGTAGATCTATTGCTACCTACTAATCACAATAGTCCCCAAAGTCACTTTTCAAACATCTTACCTAATAGACAATTCAGATGTTCTTGTTTAGGTCTTCATTAGGTTATGGGTTGTCTGATACTTTAGCTATGTTCACAACTCAATTCAAAACATAGAACATAAAGCAAATTAGGGACACACGAGATTTACGTGGTTCCGTCAACGTGACATTCATCCACGATGGTAGGGACTCTCCCTTATCGAGACTATCCACTATACTTGAGAATTCCAGTTACAATGGATGTCTTAATCTTGTGCTCCTTTCACTATTGCAATTACTAAGCAAGTACAATACAAAGAGTGCCACTTACTATGTCTACCCTCTTTTAGCTTGCCTTGCCTTTGTTGAATTGAAAGGCTACTCCACTGCCGCTTAGAAGTTCACTGTAATGCTCTCTAACCTCTTTTGAAGAAATCTAGAAATATGTTGAGTTCTTTCCAATGTTTCATTGAATTCCTTCTCTAGGTTGTCTCACACAGCTCCTGCTTTCACTGTCTCACAGTCTCACCCGTCTCCTATTTCACGGTCTTACTGTTTCACGACATATCCTCACGCTTCTGGTTTGTCATGTCGTTGCACGTTTTGGTCTCACGCCGTCTCCTGACATACACCCACGCTTTTGGTCTGTCATTTCATGTCTCTTGGCCTCCCTCACGTTACTGGTTTTTCTGGTTCACGTCTTTCGGCCTACCTCATGCTTCTAGTCTATTGTCTTCTCTTCCAGGTGGTGTCACGGATACTAGGTCTGCTATCTTCTCTTCCGGGTGATCTCATGGATACCAGGTCTGCTGTCTTCTCCTCCGGGTGGTCTCACAGATACCGGGTCTGCTGTCTTCTCTTCCAGGAGGTATGTTTCTTATTTCTCCTCTTACTGGTTATGCGTTTATGATTTGCTTACAAGACGTGTTTCTAGTTTCCTTGCAAGAGGTCGCACGTTCTGGTTTGCTCTCCCGGTGGTGACGTTTCTGGTTTGCTCTCCCAGTGGTGTTGTTTCTAATCTCTTGTCGTTCTGCTCTCTTTTCGGCCGTCTCTTCTTGACCTCTATTCTTCGTTCAACCCCCCTTCGACCGTCTCCTCTTTTTCTCCTTTTTTTTTTTTCCGACAATGGGGTTCTCTTTTGGTATATTATTTTCTCTTCTTTTTAGCCAGTTGTTGTAGGGTTGCTATTTATTCAATTTTGTTGGCCCCCCTTTTTTGTTTTGTCTTCCAAGGCCTTTATATACTCTCTTCCATGAAACCCTAATAAGGCTTACGTGGTGGATTTATGTTCTTGCCCTTACGCGGCAGATTTACTTTCTTGCCCTTCCATGTGGCTTTACATTCTTGCACACTTAACCCTAGTTGACAACAATTACAACCCATACAAGGTTGTGGGAACAACAGGAGTCCATTGTTTTTCCTTTTTCTTAAGTAATTTGTCTGAAGACAAGAATTCTATAAATCATTTCAAATTGCATTGAGGCAAAGGAGACAATTAAGAAAATTGCAAAATTTAAATTCAATAGAGTATTGACAATTCATTTATCCCTAGTAGATTTTAAAATTCTAAAAATTGCAAAAAGACAATATTTTGATTTTTAAATTTATTGTTAATGTCGTTTGATTTGATTAGTGAGAAAAATACAATATTTGAATATCTTAATTGAACAACAATACAAGTAATGGACTCAATTGCATAAAATACACTTTAGTAGATGAATATTATAAATAGCAATCACAAGTTTCAATGTTGTGTTAAGCATATATCCCTAAATGGGAGTGCAGAACTTTCTTATTACAGTCAATTGCTTTTGTTTTTTCATAAGTAATTTGCCTGGTGATTATATAAATCATTTTAAACTGCGTTGAGGCAAAGGAGACAATTCAAAAAATAGCAAAATTTAAATTCAATAGAGAATTGACAATTCATTTATCCCTAGCAGATTTTAAAATTCTAGAAATTGTAAAAATGCAATATTTTGATTTTTAAATTTATTGTTAATGTTGTTTGATTTGATTAGTGAGAAAAATACAATATTTGAATATCTTAATCGAACAAAAATACAAGTAATGGACTCAATTGCATAAAATACACTTTAGTGAATGAATATTATAAATAGTAATCCTAAGTTTCAATGTTGTGTTAAGGATATAACCCTAGATGGGATTATAGAACCTTCTTATTACAATCCATTGCTTTTGCTTTTTCTTAAGTAATTTGCTTGAAGATTATATAAATTAAATTTAAATTTGTTGTTAATGTCGTTTGATTTAATTGGTGAGAAAAATACAATATTTGAATATCTTAATTGAACAAAATTACAAGTAAGGGACTCAATTGCATAAAATACACTTTAGTGGATGAATATTATAAATAGCAATCCCAAGTTTCAATGATGTGTTAAGCATATATCCCTAGATATAAGTGTAGAACCTTCTTATTACAGTTCATTGCTCTTGTTTTTTCTTAAGTAATTTGCTTGAAGATTATATAAATTATTTCAAATTGCATGGAGGCAAAGGAGACAATTTAGAAAATTGCAAAATTTAAATTCAACAGAGTATTGACAATTCATTTATCCCTAATAGATTTTAAAATTCTAAAAATTGCAAAATTGAAATATTTTCATTTTTCAATTTATTGTTAATGTCGTTTGATTTAATTAGTGAAAAAAATATAATATATGAAAAATATAATATTTGAATATGTTAATTGAATAGAAATACAAGTAATGGACTTAATTGCATAAAAGACACTTTAGTAGATGAATATTATGAATTTCAATCTCAAGTTTCAAAGTTGTGTGAAGCATATATGCCTAAATGGGAGTGGGGAACCATCTTATTAGAGTCCATTCCTTTTCCTTTTTCTTAATTAATTTGTCTAAAGACAAGAATTCTATAAATCATTTCAAATTACATTGAGGCAGAGGAGACAATTAAGAAAATTTAAAAATTTAAATTCAACAGATTATTGACAACTTAATTATCCCTAGCAGATTTTAAAATTCTAAAAATTGCAAAAATGCAATATTTTGATTTTTAAATTTGTTATTAATGTCGTTTGATTTAATTGGTGAGAAAAATACAATATTTGAATATGTTAATTGAACAAAATTACTAGTAATGGACTCAATTGCATAAAATACAATTTAGTGGATGAATATTATAAATAGCAAACCCAACTTTCAATGTTGTGTTAAACATATATCTCTAGATGGGAGTCTAGAATCTTCTTATGACAGTCTATTACTTTTGCTTTTTCTTAAGTAATTTGCCTGAATATTATATAAATTATTTCAAATTGCGTTGAGGTAAAGGAGGCAATTTAGAAAATTGCAAAATTTAAATTGAACAGAGTATTGACGATTCATTTATCCCTAGCAAATTTGAAAAATTGCAAAATTGAAATATTTTGATTTTTAAATTTATTGTTAATGTTGTTTAATTTAATTGCTAAGAAAAATATAATATGTGAAAAATATAATATTTGAATATGTTAATTGAACAAAAATACAAGTAATGGACTCAATTACATAAAATACAATTTAGTGGATAAATATTATAAATAGCAATATCAAGTTTCAAAGTTGTGTGAAGCATATATCCTTAGATGGGAGCGGGGAACCACCTTATTAGAGTCCACTGCTTTTCATTTTTCTTAACTCATTTCAAATTGCATTGAGGCAACGGAGACAATTAAGAAAATTGCAAAATTTAAATTCAACAGAGTATTGACAATTTATTTATCCTTAACAGATTTTCAAATTCCAAAAATTGCAAAAATGTAATATTTTGATTTTTAAATTTATTATTAATGTCATTTGATTTGATTGGTGAGAAAAATACAATATTTGAATATCTTCATTGAACAAAAATACAAGTAATGAACTTAATTGCATAAAATACACTTTAGTGGATGAATATCATAAATAGCAGTCTCAAGTTTCAATGTTGTGTTAAGCATATATCTCTATATGTGAGTGCAGAACCTTCTTATTACAGTCCATTGCTTTTACTTTTTCATTAGTAATTTTCCTAATAATTATATAAATCATTTCAAATTGCATTGAGATAAAGGATAGAATTCAGAAAATAGCAAAATTTAAATTCAACAAAGAATTGACAATTCATTTATCCCTAGTAGATTTAAAAATTCTAGAAATTGCAAAAATGCAATATTTTGACTTTTAAATTTATTGTAATGTCATTTGATTTGATTGATGAGAAAAGTACAATATTTGAATATCTTCATCGAACAAAAATACAAGTAATGGACTCAATTGCATAAAATACACTTTAGTGGATGAATATTATAAATAGCAATTCCAAGTTTCAATGTTGTGTTAAGCATATATCTCTAGATGGGAGTATAGAACTCTTTTATTACAGTCTATTGTTTTTGCTTTTTTATAAGTAATTTGTCTGAAAATTATATAAATCATTTCTAATTGCATTAAGGCAAAGGAGGCAATTTAGAAAATTGCAAAATTTAAATTGAACAGAGTATTGACAATTCACTTATTCATAGTAAATTTTAAAATTCAAAAAATTGCAAAATTGAAATATTTTGATTTTTCAATTTATTGTTAATGTCGTTTGATTTAATTGGTGAGAAAAATATAATATGTGAAAAATATAATATTTGAATATGTTAATTGACCAAAAATACAACTAATGGACTCAATTGCATCAAAGACACTTTAGTAGATGAATATTATAAATAGCAATCTCAAGTTTCAAGGTTGTCTGAAGCATATATCCCTAGATGGGAGTGGGAAACCATTTTATTAGAGTTCATTCATTTTCCTTCTTCTGAACTAATTTGTTTGAAGACAAGAATTCTGTAAATCATTTCAAATTGCATTCAGGCAAAGGAGACAATTAAGAAAATTTCAAAATATAAATTCAACAAATTATTGACAATTTATTTATTCCTAACAGATTTTAAAATTCTAAAAATTGCAAAAATGCAATATTTTGATTTTAAAATTTGTTGTTAATGTCGTTTGATTTGACTGGTGAGAAAAATACAATATTTGAATATCTTAGTTGAACAAAATTACAAGTAATGGACTCAATTGCATAAAATATACTTTAATGGATAAATAGTATAAACAGTAATCCCAAGTTTCAATGTTGTGTTATTCATATATCTCTAGAGGGGAGTGTAGAACCTTCTTATTGTAATCCATTGCTCTTGTTTTTTCTTAAGTAATTTGCTTAAAGATTATATAAATTATTTCAAATTGCGTTGAGGCAAAGGAGATAATTTAGAAAATTGCAAAATTTAAATTCAACAGAGTATTAACAATTCATTTATCCCTAATAGATTTTAAAATTCTAAAAATGGCAAAATTGAAATATTTTCATTTTAAAATTTATTGTTAATGTCGTTTAATTTAATTGTTGAGAAAAATATAATATTTGAATATGTTAATTGAACAGAAATACAAGTAATGGACTCAATTGCATAAAATACAATTTAGTAGTTGAATATTATAAATAGTAAACTGAAGTTTCAATGTTGTGTTAAGCATATATCTCTAGATGGGAGTGCAGAATCTTCTTATTACAGTCTATTGCTTTTGCTTTTTCTTAAGTAATTTGCCTGAAGATTATATAAATCATTTTCCAATTGCGTTGAGGCAAAGGACACAATTCAGAAAATAGCAAAATATAAATTCAACAGAGAATTGACAATTCATTTATCCCTAGCAGATTTTAAAATGCAATATTTTGATTTTTAAATTTAATGTTAATGTCGTTTCATTTGATTGGTGAGAAAAATACAATATTTGAATATCCTAATTGAACAAAATTACAAGTAATGGACTCAATTGCATAAAATACACTTTAGTGGATGAATATTATAAATAGCAATGCCAAATTTCAATATTGTGTGAAGCACATATCCTTAGATAGGAGTGCAGAACTTTTTTATTACAGTTCGTTGCTTTTCATTTGGTTAAGTAATTTGCCTAAAGATTATATAAATCATTTTAAATTGCGTTGAGGCAAAGGAGACAATTCAGAAACTAGCAAATTTTCAATTTAGCAGAGTATTGAAAATTCATTTATTCCTAACAGATTTTAAAATTCTAAAAACTGCAAAAATGCAATATTTTGATTTTTAAATTTATTGTGAATGTCGTTTTATTTGATTGGTAAGAAAAATACAATATTTGAATATTTTAATTGAACAAAAATACAAATAATGGACTTAATTGCATAAAATACACTTTAGTGGATGAAAATTATAAATAACAATCCCAAGTTTCAATTTTGTGTTAAGCAGATATCGTTAGATGGGAGTGTAGAACCTTCTTATTATAGTCTATTGCTTTTGTTTTTTCTTAAGTAACTTGCCTGAAGATTATATAAATCATTTCAAATAGCATTGAGGCAAAGGAGACAATTTATAAAATTGCAAAATTTAAATTCAATAGAGTATTGACAATTCATTTATCCGTAACAGATTTTAAAATTCTAAAAATTGCAAAATTGAAATATTTTCATTTTTAAATTTAATGTTAATGTCATTTAATTTAATTGCTAAGAAAAATATAATATGTACAAAATATAATATTTGAATATGTGAATTTAACAAAAATACAAGTAATCGACTCAATTCCATAAAAGACACTTTAGTGGATAAATATTATAAATAGCAATCCCAAGTTTCAAGATTGTGTGAAGCGTATATCCCTAGATGGGAGTGCGGAACCATCTTATTAGAGTCCATTGCTTTTCCTTTTTCATAAGTAATTTGTCTGAAGTCAAGAATTCTATAAGTCATTTCAAATTGCATTGAGGCAATGGAGACAATTAAGAAAATTGCAAAATTTAACTTCAACAGATTATTGACAATTTATTTATCCCTAGTAGATTTTAAAATTCTAAAAATCTCAAAAATGCAATATTTTGATTTTTAAATTTTTTGTTAATGTCGTTTGATTTGATTGGTGAGAAAAATACAATATTTGAATAAGTTAATTGAACAAAAATACAAGTAATGGACTCAATTGCATTAAATACACTTTAGAAATAGCAATCCCAAGTTTCAATGTTGTGTTAAGCATATATCCCTAGATGAGAGTGTAGAACCTTCTGATTACAGTCCATTGCTCTTGTTTTTTCTTAAATAATTTGCTTGAAGATTATATAAATTATTTTAAATTACGTTGAGGCAAAAGAGACAATTTAGAAAATTGCAAAATTTAAATTCAACAGAGTATTAAGAATTCATTTATTCCTAACAAATTTTAAAATTCTAAAATTGCAAAATTGAAATATTTTCAATTTAAAATTTATTGTTAATGTAGTTTGATTTAATTGGTGAGAAAAATATAATATTTGAATATGTTAATTGAGCAAAAATACAAGTAGTGGACTTAATTGCATAAAATACACTTTAGTGGATAAATATTAAAAATAGCAATCCCAAGTTTCAATGTTTTGTTAACCATATATCTTTAGATGAGAGTGTAGAATCTTCTTATTACAGTCAATTGCTTTTGCTTTTTCTTAAGTAATTTGGTTAAAGATTATATAAATCATTTCAAATTCCGTTGAGGCAACACACAATTCAAAAAATTGCAAAATTTAACTTCAACAAACCATTGACAATTTATTTATCCCTTACAGATCTTAAAATTCTAAATATTGCAAAATTGAAATATTTTGATTTTTGAATTTATTGATAATTTCGTTTAATTTAATTGGTGAGAAAAATATAATATGTGAAAATATTAATTGACCAAAAATACAAGTAATGGACTCAATTGCATAAAAGACACTTTAGTAGATGACTATTATAAATAGCAATCTCAAGTTTCAAGGTTGTGTGAAGCATATATCCCTAGATGGGAGTGGGGAACCATCTTATTAGAGTTCATTCCTTTTCCTTTTTCTTAACAAATTTGTTTGAAGAAAATAATTCTATCAATCATTTCAAATTGCATTAAGGCAAAAGAGACAATTAAGAAAATTTCAAAATTTAAATTCAACAGATTATTGAGAATTTATTTGTCCCTAGCAAATTTTAAAATTCTAAAAATTGCAAAAAAGCAATATTTTGATTTTTAAATTTCTTGTTATTGTCGTTTGATTTGATTAGTGAGGAAAATACAATATTTGAATATCTTAATTGAATAAAATTACAAGTAATGGATTCAATTGCATAAAATACACTTTAGTGGGATAAATATTAATAACAACGCAATCCTAAGTTTCAATGTTGTGTCAAGCATATATCCCTAGATGGGAGTGTAAGAAGCTTCCTATTACTAGTCGCATTGCTCTTGTTTTACTTACGTAATTTGCCTTGAAGAATTATATAAATCATTTCAAATTGAGTTAAGGCAAAGGAGACAATTCAGAAAATTGCAAAATTTAAATTCAACAGAGTATTGACAATTCATTTATCCCTAGCAGATTTTAAAATTCTAAAAATTGCAAAATTGAAATATTTTGATTTTTAAATTTATTGTTAATGTCGTTTGATTTAATTGGTGAGAAAAATATAATATGTGAAAAATATAATATTTGAATATGTTAATTGAACAAAAATACAAGTAATGGACTCAATTGCATAAAATACACTTTAGTGGATGAATATTATAAATAGCAATCCCAAGTTTCAATGTTGTGTTAAGCATATATCCCTAGATGGGAGTGCAGAACCTTCTTATTACAGTCCATTGCTTTTGCTTTTTCTTAAGTAATTTGCCTGAAGATTATATAAATCATTTCAAATTGCGTTGAGGCAAAGGAGACAATTCAGAAAATTGCAAAATTTAAATTCAACAGAGTATTGACAATTCATTTATCCCTAGCAGATTTTAAAATTCTAAAAATTGCAAAAATGAAATATTTTGATTTTTAAATTTATTGTTAATGTCGTTTGATTTAATTGGTGAGAAAAATATAATATGTGAAAAATATAATATTTGAATATGTTAATTGAACAAAAATACAAGTAATGGACTCAATTCCATAAAAGACACTTTAGTGGATAAATATTATAAATAGCAATCCCAAGTTTCAAGATTGTGTGAAGCGTATATCCCTAGATGGAGTGCGGAACCATCTTATTAGATCCATTGCTTTTTCCTTTTTCATAAGTAATTTGTCTGAAGTTCAAGAATTCTATAAGTCATTTCAAATTGCATTGAGGCAATGGAGACAATTAAGAAAATTGCAAATTTAACTTCAACAGATTATTGACAATTTATTTATCCCTAGTAGATTTTTAAAATTCTAAAAATTTCAAAATGCAATATTTTGATTTTTAAATTTTTTATAATGTCGTTTGATTTGATTGGTGAGAAAAATACAATATTTGAATAAGTTAATTGAACAAAAATACAAGTAATGGACTCAATTGCATTAAATACACTTTAGAAATAGCAATCCCAAGTTTCAATGTTATTGTTAAGCATATATCCCTAAATAGGAGTGTAGAACCTTCTGATTATCAGTCCATTGTTCTTGTTTTTTCTTGAGTAATTTGCTTGAAGATTATATAAATTATTTTAATTATGTTGAGGCAAAAGAGACAATTTAGATAATTGCAAAATTTAAATTCAATAGAGTATTAACAATTCATTTATTCCCTAACAAAGTTAAAATTCTAAAATTGCAAAAAGTGAAATATTTTCAATTTTAAATTTATTGTTAATGTAGTTTGATTTAATTGGTGAGAAAAATATGATATGTGAAAAATATAATATTTGAATATGTTAATTGAGCAAAAATACAAGTAATGGATTTAAGTGCATAAAATACACTTTAGTGGATGAATATTAAAAATAGCAATCCCAAGTTTCAATGTTTTGTTAACCATATATCTTTAGATGGAGAGCAGAATCTTCTTATTACAGTCAATTATTTTTGCTATATTCTTAAGTAATTTTGGTTAAAGATTATATAAATTCATTTCAAATTCCATTGAGGCAAAGGACACAATTCAAAAAATTGAAAAATTTTAACTCCAACAAACCATTGACAATTTATTTATCCCTTGCAGATTTTTAAAATTACTAAAAATTGCAAAATTGAAATATTTTGATTTTTGACTTTATTGATAATTTCGTTTAATTTAATTTGTTGAGAAAAATATAATATGTGAAAATATAATATTTGAATATATTAATTGACCAAAAATACAGTAATTGACTCAATTGCATAAAAGACACTTTAGTAGATGGACTATATTATAAATAGCAATCTCAAGTTTCAAGGTGTGTGAAGCATATATCCCTAGATGGGAGTGGGGAACTATCTTATTAGAGTCCATTCCTTTTCCTTTTTCTTAACAAATGTGTCTGAAGAAAATAATTCTATCAATCATTTCAAATTGCATTAAGGCAAAAGAGACAATTAAGAAAATTTCAAAATTTAAATTCAACAGATTATTGAGAATTTATTTGTCCCTAACAGATTTTAAAATTCTAAAAATTGCCAAAAATGCAATATTTTGATTTTTAAATTTGTTGTTATTGTCATTTGATTTGATTGGTGAGGAAATACAATATTTGAATATCTTAATTGAATAAAATTACAAGTAATTGGATTGAATTGCATAAAATACAATTAGTAGATAAATATTATAAACAACAATCTCAAGTTTCAATGTTGTGTTAAGCATATATCCCTAGATGAGAGTGTAGAAGCTTCCTATTACAGTCCATTGCTCTTGTTTTTCTTAATTAATTTGCCTGAAAATTATATAAATTCATTTCAAATTGAGTTGAGGCAAAGGAGACAATTCAGAAAATTGCAAAATTTAAATTCAAACAAAGTATTAAAAATTCATTTATCCCTAGCAGATTTTAAAATTCTAAAAATTGCATAATTAAATATTTTTATTTTTGAATTTATTGTTAATGTCGTTGATTTAATTTGTGAGAAAATATAATATGTGAAAAATATAATATTTGAATATTTTAATTGATCAAAATACAAATAATGGACTTAATTGCATAAAATACACTTTATAGATGAAAATTATAAATAACAATCCCAAGTTTCAATGTTGTGTTAAGCAGGTATCGTTAGATGGGAGTGCAGAACCTTCTTCATTATAGTCTATTGCTTTTGTTTTTCTTAAGTAACTTGCCTGAAAATTATATAAATCATTCTCAAATAGCATTGAGGCAAAGGAGACAATTTATAAAATTGCAAAATTTAAATTCAACAGAGTATTGACAATTCATTTATCCGTAACAAATTTTAAAATTCTAAAAATTAGAAAATTAAAATATTTTCATTTTTAAATTTAATGTTAATGTTGTTTGATTTAATTGCTGAGAAAAAATATAATATGTACAAAAATATAATATTTGAATATGTGAATTTAACAAAAATACAAGTAATGGACTCAATTCCATAAAAGACACTTTAGTGGATAAATATTATAAATAGCAATTGCAAGTTTCAAGATTGTGTGAAGCGTATATCCCTTGATGGGAGTGTGGAACCATCTTATTAGAGTCCATTACTTTTTCTTTTTCATAAGTAATTTGTTTGAAATCAAGAATTCTATAAGTCATTTCAAATTGCATTGAGGCAATGGAGACAATTAAGGAAATTGGAAAATTTAAATTCAACTGATTATTGACAATTTATTTATCCCTAGTAGATTTTAAAATTCTACAAATCGCAAAAATGCAATATTTTATTTTTCAAATTTTTTGTTAATATCGTTTGATTTGATTGGTGAGCAAAATACAATATTTGAATAAGTTAATTAAACAAAACTACAAGTAATGGACTCAAGTGCATTAAATACACTTTAGAAATAGCAATCCCAAGTTTCAATGTTGTCTTAAGCATATATCCCCTAGATAGGAGTATAGAACCTTTTCTTACAGTCCATTGCTCTTGTTTTTTCTTAAGTATTTGCTTGAAGATTATATAAATTATTTCAAATTACATTGATGCAAAAGAGACAATTTAGAAAATTGTAAAATTTAAATTCAACAGAGTATTAACAATTCATTTATCCCTAACAAATTTTAAAATTCTAAAATTGCAAAATTGAATATTTTCCAATTTTAAATTTATTGTTAATGTAGTTTGATTTTAATTGGTGAGAAAAAATGATATGTGAAAATCATAATATTTCAATATGTTAATTGAGCAAAAATACAAGTAATGGACTTAATTATATAAAATACACTTTAGTGGATGAATATTAAAAATAGTAATCCCAAGTTTCAATGTTTTTGTCTCTAGATGGGAGTGCAGAATCTTCTTATTACAGTTAATCGTTTTTGCTTTTTCTTAAGTAATTTTGGCTGAAGATTATATAAATCATTTCAAATTCCGTTGAGGCAAAGGACACAATTCAAAAAATTGCAAAATTTAACTTCAACAGACTATTGGACAATTAATTTATCCCTTGCAGATTTTAAAATTTCAAAAAAAATTGCAAAATTGAAATATTTTCATTTTTGAATTTATTGATAATGTCGTTTGATTTAATTTGTGAGAAAAATATAATATTTGAATATATTAATTGGCCAAAAATACAAGTAATGGACTCAATTGCATAAAAGACACTTTAGTAGATGAATATTATAAATAGCAATCTCAAGTTTCAAGGTTGTGTGAAGTATATATCCGTAGATGGAAATGGGGAATCCTCTTATTAGAGTCCATTCCCTTTTCCTTTTCTGAACCAAATTTGTCTGAAGAAAATAATTCTATCAATCATTTCAAATTGCGTTGAGGCAAAAGAGACAAATAAGAAAATACAAGTAATGGACTCAATTGCATAAAATACACTTTAGTGGATGAAGATTATAAATAACAATCCCAAATTTAATGTTGTGTTAAGCAGATATCTTTAGTTGGGAGTGCAGAAACTTTCTTATTACAGTCCATTGCTTTTGTTTTTTTCTTAAGTAACTTGCCTTGAAGATTACATAAATCATTTTCAAATTGCGTTGAGGCAAAGGAGATAATTTCTAAAAGTGCAAAATTTAAATTCAATAGAGTATTGACAATTCATTTATCCCTAACAGATTTTAAAATTCTAAAAAATTGCAAAATTGAAATATTTTCATTTTTAAAATTGATTGTTAATGTCGTTTGATTTAATTGCTGAGAAAATATAATAAGTGAAAAATATAATATTCAATATGTGAATTGAACAAAAATACAAGTAATGGACTCAATTCCATAAAAGACACTTTAGTGGATGAATATTATAAATAACAATCCTAAGACTCAAGATTGTGTGAAGCATATATCTCTAGATAGGAGTGCGAAACCATCTATTAGAGTCCATTGCTTTTCCTTTTTTTTTAAGTAATTTTGTTCTGAAGTGAAGAATTCTATAAGTCATTTCGAATTGCATTGAGGCAAAAGAGACAATTAAGAAATTGCAAAATTTAAATTCAACATATTATTGATAATTTATTTATCCCTATCAAATTTTAAAATTCTAAAAATGACAAAAGTGCAATATTTTGATTTTTAAATTTGTTGTTAATGTCGTTTGATTTGATTGGTGAGAAAAATACAATATTTGAACATCTTAATTGAGCAAAAATACAAGTAATGGACTTAATTGCCATAAAATAAACTTTAGTGGATGAATATCACAAATAGCAGTCCCAAGTTTCAATGTTGTGTTAAGCATATATCCCTATATGGGAGTGCAGAACCCTTCTTATTACAATTGATTACTTTTGCTTTTTCTTAAGTAATTTGGCTGAAAATTATATAAATCATTTCAAATTGCGTTAAAGGCGAAGGACACAATTTAGAAAATTGCAAAATTTAACTTCAACAGACTATTGACAATTCATTTATCCCAGCAGATTTTAAAATTCTAAAAAATTGCAAAATTGAAGTATTTTGATTTTTAAATTTATTGTTAATGTTGTTTGATTTAAGTGGTGAGAGAAATATAATATGTGAAAAATATAATATTTGAATATGTTAATTGAACAAAATACGAGTAATGGACTGAATTGCAAAAAAGACACTTTAGTGGATAAATATTATAAATAGCAATCCCAAGTTTCAAGATTGTGTGAAGCATATATCCTAAATAGGAGTGCGGAACCATCTTATTGGAGTCTATTGCTTTTCCTTTTTCTTAAAGTAATTTGATTGAATACCATAATTCTATAAATCATTTCAAATTGGCATCGAGGCAAAGGAGAGAATTAAGAAAATTACAAAATTTAAATTCAACAGAGTATTGACAATTCATTTATCCCTAATAGATTTAAAAATTCTAAAAGTTGCAAAATGCAATATTTTCATTTTTGAATTTGTTGTTAATATCGTTTGATTTGATTAGGGAGAAAAATACAATAATTGAATATCTTAATTGAACAAAATTACAAGTAATGGACTCAATTGCATAAAATGCACGTTAGTGGATGAATATTGTAAATAGCAGTCCCCAGTTTCAATGTTGTGTTAAGTATATATCCCTAGATGGGAGGGTAGAACCTTCTTATTACAATCCATTGCTATTGTTTTTTCTTAAGTAATTTGCCTGAAGATTACATAAATTATTTCAAATTGTGTTGAGGCAAAGGAGACAATTTAGAAAATTGCAAAATTTAAATTCAACAGAGTATTGACAATTCATTTATCCCTAATAGATTTTAAATTCTAAACATTGCAAAATTGAAATGTTTTCATTTTTAAATTTATTTTTAATGTCATTTGATTGAATTAGGGAGAAAATATAATATGTGAAAATATAATATTTGAATATGTTAATTAAACAAAAATACAAATAATGGACTCAATTGCATAAAAGACACTTTAGTGGATGAATATTATAAATAGTCATCTCAAGTTTCAAGGTTGTGTGAAGCATATATCCCTAGATAAGAGTGGGGAACCACCTTGTTAGAGTCCATTGCTTTTCTTTTTTCTTAAGTAATTTGCCTAAAGATAAGAATTCTATAAAGCATTTCAAATTGCATTGAGGCAAAGGAGACAATTAAGAGAATTGCAAAATTTAAATTCAACAGAGTATTGACAATTCATTTAACCCTAGCAGATTTTAAAATTCTAAAAATTGCAAAAATGGAATGTTTGATTTTTAAATTTATTGTTAATGTCGTTTGATTTGATTGGTGAGAAACATACAATATTTGAATATCTTTATTGAACAAAAATACAAGTCATGGACTTAATTGCGTAAAATACACTTTAGTGGATGAATATCATAAATAGCAGTCCCAAATTTCAATGTTGAGTTAAGCATATATCTCTAGATGGGAGTGTAAACCTTCTTATTACAATCAATTGTTTTTGCTTTTTATAGGTAATTTGCCTGATGATTATAATAAATCATTTCAAATTGCATTGAAGCAAAGGAGACAATTCAGCAAATAGCAAAATTTAAATTCAATAGAGAATTGACAATTCATTTATTCCTAGCATATTTTAAAATTCTAGAACTTGCAAAAATGTAGTATTTGATTTTTCAATTTATTGTTAATGTCGTTTGATTTGATTGGTGTGAAAAATACAATATTTGAATATCTTAATTAAATAAAGAATACAACTAATGGACTGCAATTGCAACAAATACACTTTAGTGGATGAATATTATAAATAGCAATCCTAAATTTCAATGTTGTGTTAAGATAAACCCTAGATGGGATTACAGAACCTTTCTTATTACAATCCATTACTTTTGCTTTTTCTTAAGCAATTTGCCTGAAAATTATATAGATCATTTCAAATTACTTTAAGGTAAAAGGAGGACAATTTAGAAAATTTGCAGAATTTAAATTTAATAGAGTATTGACAATTCATTATCCCTAGTAGATTTTCATAATTCAAAAAATTGCAAAATTGAAATTATTTGATTTCTAAATTTATTGTTAATGTCGTTTAATTTAATTGCTTGAGAAAAATATAATATGTGAAAAATATAATATTCGAATATGTTATTGAACAGAAATACAAGTAATGGATGAATTGCATAAAATACAATTTAGTGGATGAATATTATAAATAGCAATCCCAAGTTTCAATGTTGTGTTAAGCATATATCCCTAGATGGGAGTGCAGAACCTTCTTATTACAGTCCATTGCTTTTGCTTTTTCTTAAGTAATTTGCCTGAAGATTATATAAATCATTTCAAATTGCGTTGAGGCAAAGGAGACAATTCAGAAAATTGCAAAATTTAAATTCAACAGAGTATTGACAATTCATTTATCCCTAGCAGATTTTAAAATTCTAAAAATTGCAAAAATGCAATATTTTGATTTTTAAATTTATTGTTAATGTCGTTTGATTTGATTGGTGAGAAAAATACAATATTTGAATATCTTAATTGAACAAAAATACAAGTAATGGACTCAATTGCATAAAATACACTTTAGTGGATGAATATTATAAATAGCAATCCCAAGTTTCAATGTTGTGTTAAGCATATATCCCTAGATGGGAGTGCAGAACCTTCTTATTACAGTCCATTGCTTTTGCTTTTTCTTAAGTAATTTGCCTGAAGATTATATAAATCATTTCAAATTGCGTTGAGGCAAAGGAGACAATTCAGAAAATTGCAAAATTTAAATTCAACAGAGTATTGACAATTCATTTATCCCTAGCAGATTTTAAAATTCTAAAAATTGCAAAAATGCAATATTTTGATTTTTAAATTTATTGTTAATGTCGTTTGATTTGATTGGTGAGAAAAATACAATATTTGAATATCTTAATTGAACAAAAATACAAGTAATGGACTCAATTGCATAAAATACACTTTAGTGGATGAATATTATAAATAGCAATCCCAAGTTTCAATGTTGTGTTAAGCATATATCCCTAGATGGGAGTGCAGAACCTTCTTATTACAGTCCATTGCTTTTGCTTTTTCTTAAGTAATTTGCCTGAAGATTATATAAATCATTTCAAATTGCGTTGAGGCAAAGGAGACAATTCAGAAAATTGCAAAATTTAAATTCAACAGAGTATTGACAATTCATTTATCCCTAGCAGATTTTAAAATTCTAAAAATTGCAAAAATGCAATATTTTGATTTTTAAATTTATTGTTAATGTCGTTTGATTTGATTGGTGAGAAAAATACAATATTTGAATATCTTAATTGAACAAAAATACAAGTAATGGACTCAATTGCATAAAATACACTTTAGTGGATGAATATTATAAATAGCAATCCCAAGTTTCAATGTTGTGTTAAGCATATATCCCTAGATGGGAGTGCAGAACCTTCTTATTACAGTCCATTGCTTTTGCTTTTTCTTAAGTAATTTGCCTGAAGATTATATAAATCATTTCAAATTGCGTTGAGGCAAAGGAGACAATTCAGAAAATTGCAAAATTTAAATTCAACAGAGTATTGACAATTCATTTATCCCTAGCAGATTTTAAAATTCTAAAAATTGCAAAAATGCAATATTTTGATTTTTAAATTTATTGTTAATGTCGTTTGATTTGATTGGTGAGAAAAATACAATATTTGAATATCTTAATTGAACAAAAATACAAGTAATGGACTCAATTGCATAAAATACACTTTAGTGGATGAATATTATAAATAGCAATCCCAAGTTTCAATGTTGTGTTAAGCATATATCCCTAGATGGGAGTGCAGAACCTTCTTATTACAGTCCATTGCTTTTGCTTTTTCTTAAGTAATTTGCCTGAAGATTATATAAATCATTTCAAATTGCGTTGAGGCAAAGGAGACAATTCAGAAAATTGCAAAATTTAAATTCAACAGAGTATTGACAATTCATTTATCCCTAGCAGATTTTAAAATTCTAAAAATTGCAAAAATGCAATATTTTGATTTTTAAATTTATTGTTAATGTCGTTTGATTTGATTGGTGAGAAAAATACAATATTTGAATATCTTAATTGAACAAAAATACAAGTAATGGACTCAATTGCATAAAATACACTTTAGTGGATGAATATTATAAATAGCAATCCCAAGTTTCAATGTTGTGTTAAGCATATATCCCTAGATGGGAGTGCAGAACCTTCTTATTACAGTCCATTGCTTTTGCTTTTTCTTAAGTAATTTGCCTGAAGATTATATAAATCATTTCAAATTGCGTTGAGGCAAAGGAGACAATTCAGAAAATTGCAAAATTTAAATTCAACAGAGTATTGACAATTCATTTATCCCTAGCAGATTTTAAAATTCTAAAAATTGCAAAAATGCAATATTTTGATTTTTAAATTTATTGTTAATGTCGTTTGATTTGATTGGTGAGAAAAATACAATATTTGAATATCTTAATTGAACAAAAATACAAGTAATGGACTCAATTGCATAAAATACACTTTAGTGGATGAATATTATAAATAGCAATCCCAAGTTTCAATGTTGTGTTAAGCATATATCCCTAGATGGGAGTGCAGAACCTTCTTATTACAGTCCATTGCTTTTGCTTTTTCTTAAGTAATTTGCCTGAAGATTATATAAATCATTTCAAATTGCGTTGAGGCAAAGGAGACAATTCAGAAAATTGCAAAATTTAAATTCAACAGAGTATTGACAATTCATTTATCCCTAGCAGATTTTAAAATTCTAAAAATTGCAAAAATGCAATATTTTGATTTTTAAATTTATTGTTAATGTCGTTTGATTTGATTGGTGAGAAAAATACAATATTTGAATATCTTAATTGAACAAAAATACAAGTAATGGACTCAATTGCATAAAATACACTTTAGTGGATGAATATTATAAATAGCAATCCCAAGTTTCAATGTTGTGTTAAGCATATATCCCTAGATGGGAGTGCAGAACCTTCTTATTACAGTCCATTGCTTTTGCTTTTTCTTAAGTAATTTGCCTGAAGATTATATAAATCATTTCAAATTGCGTTGAGGCAAAGGAGACAATTCAGAAAATTGCAAAATTTAAATTCAACAGAGTATTGACAATTCATTTATCCCTAGCAGATTTTAAAATTCTAAAAATTGCAAAAATGCAATATTTTGATTTTTAAATTTATTGTTAATGTCGTTTGATTTGATTGGTGAGAAAAATACAATATTTGAATATCTTAATTGAACAAAAATACAAGTAATGGACTCAATTGCATAAAATACACTTTAGTGGATGAATATTATAAATAGCAATCCCAAGTTTCAATGTTGTGTTAAGCATATATCCCTAGATGGGAGTGCAGAACCTTCTTATTACAGTCCATTGCTTTTGCTTTTTCTTAAGTAATTTGCCTGAAGATTATATAAATCATTTCAAATTGCGTTGAGGCAAAGGAGACAATTCAGAAAATTGCAAAATTTAAATTCAACAGAGTATTGACAATTCATTTATCCCTAGCAGATTTTAAAATTCTAAAAATTGCAAAAATGCAATATTTTGATTTTTAAATTTATTGTTAATGTCGTTTGATTTGATTGGTGAGAAAAATACAATATTTGAATATCTTAATTGAACAAAAATACAAGTAATGGACTCAATTGCATAAAATACACTTTAGTGGATGAATATTATAAATAGCAATCCCAAGTTTCAATGTTGTGTTAAGCATATATCCCTAGATGGGAGTGCAGAACCTTCTTATTACAGTCCATTGCTTTTGCTTTTTCTTAAGTAATTTGCCTGAAGATTATATAAATCATTTCAAATTGCGTTGAGGCAAAGGAGACAATTCAGAAAATTGCAAAATTTAAATTCAACAGAGTATTGACAATTCATTTATCCCTAGCAGATTTTAAAATTCTAAAAATTGCAAAAATGCAATATTTTGATTTTTAAATTTATTGTTAATGTCGTTTGATTTGATTGGTGAGAAAAATACAATATTTGAATATCTTAATTGAACAAAAATACAAGTAATAGACTCAATTGCATAAAATACAATTTAGTGGATGAATATTACAAATAGAAATCCTAAGTTTCATTGTTGTGTTAAACATATATCTCTAAATGGGAGTACAGAACTTTCTTTTTATAGTCAATTGATTTTGCTTTTTCTTAAATAATTTGCCTAAACATTATATCAGTCATTTCAAATTGCGTTTAGGCAAGGGAGACAATTTAGAAAATTGCAAAATGTAAATTCAACAGAGTACAGACAATTCACTTATCCCTAGCAGAATTTGAAATTCGAAAAATTGCAAAATTGAAATATTTTGATTTTTAGATTTAATGTTAATGTCGTTTGATTTAATTGGTGAGAAAAATATAATATTTGAATATGTTAATTGAACAAAAATACAAGGAATGGACTCAATTGCATAAAATATACTTTAGTGGATGAATATCATAAATAGCAAACCCAAGTTTCAATGTTGTCTTAAGTATATATCCCTAGATGAGAGTGCAGAACCTTCTTATTACTATCCATTGCTTTTGCTTTTTCTTAAGTAATTTGCCTGAAATTTACATAAATCATTTCAAATTGCGTGGAGGCAAAGGAGACAATTTTGATAATTACAAAATTTAAATTCAACAGAGTACTGACAATTCATTTATCCCTAACAGATTTTAAAATTCTAAAAATTACAAAATTGAAATATTTTGTTTTTTAAATTTATTGTTAATGTCGTTTGATTTCATTGGTGAGAAAAATATAATACGTGAGAAATATAATATTCGAATATGTCAATTGAACAAAATACAAGTAATAGACTCAATTCCATAAAATACACTTTAGTAGATGAGTATTATAAATAGCAATCTCAAGTTTCAAGGTTGTGTAAAGCATATATCCCAAGATGGGAGTGGGGAACCAACTTTTTAGTGTCTATCGGTTTTCCTTTTTCCTAAGTAATTTGTCTGAGGACAGCAATTCTATAAATCGTTTCAAATTACATTGAGGTAAAGGAGACAGTTAAGAAAATTGCTAAATTTAAATTCTACAGATTATTAACAATTTGTTTATCCCAAGCAGATTGTAAAATACTAAAAATTGCAAAAATCAAATATTTTGATTTTTAAATTTATTGTTAATGTCATTTGATTTAATTGGTGATAAAAGTTAATATGTGAAAAATACAATATTTGAATATGTTAATTGAACAAAAGGACATGTAATGGACTCAATTCAATAAAATACACTTTAGTGGATAAATATTATAAATAGTAAACTCGAGTTTCAATGTTGTGTCAAATATATATCCTTAGATAAGAGTGCAGAACCTTCTTATTACAGTCCATTGCTTTTTCTTTTTCTTAAATAATTTGCCTGAAGATTAAATAAATCATTTCAAATTGCGTTGAGGCGAAGGAGTCAATTCCAAAAATTGCAAAAGTTAAATTCAATAGAGTATTCACAATCCATTTATCTCTTGCAGATTTTAAAATTCTAAAAATTGCAAAAATGCAATATTTTGATTTTTAAATTTTTTGTTAATGTCGTTTGATTTAATTGGTGAGAAAAATATAATATGTCAAAAATATAATATTTGAATATGTCAATTGAACAAAAATACAAGTAATGAACTCAATTCCATAAAATACTCTTTAGTGGATGAATATTATAAATAGCAATCTCAAGTTTCAAGGTTGTATAAAGCATATATCCCTAGATGGGAGTGGGGAACCAACTTTTTAGAGTCCATTGGTTTTCTTTTTTTCTAAGTAATTTGACTGAAGACAGAAATTCTACAAATCGTTTCAAATTACATTGAGGCAAAGGAGACAATTAAGAAAATTGCAAAATTTAAATTCTACAGATTATTAACAATTTCTTTATCTAGCGCAGATTTTAAAATTCTAAAAATACAAAAATGGAATATTTTGATTTTTAAATTTATTATTAATGTCATTTGATTTGATTGGTGAGAAAAATATATTATGTGAAAAATACAATATTTGAATATGTTAATTGAACAAAAATACACATAATGGACTCAATAACATAAAATACACCTTAGTGGATGAATATTATAAATAGAAAACCCAAGTTTTAATGTTGTGTTAAGCATATATCCTTGGGTGGAAGCGCATAACCTTCTTATTACAGTCCATTACTTTTACTTTTTGTTAAGTAATTTGGCTAAAGATTATATAAATCATTTCAAATTGCATTGAAGCAAATAAGACAATTAAGAAAATTGCTAAAGTTAAATTCAACAGCGTATTGACAATTCACTTATCCCTAGCAGATTTTGAAATTTGAAAAATTGCAAAATTGAAATATTTTGATTTTTAAATTTATTGTTAATGTTGTTTGATTTAATTGCTGAGAAAAATAAAATATGTGAAAAATATAACATTTGAATATGTTAATTAAACAAAAATACAAGTAATGGACTCAATTGCATAAAATACACTTTAGTTGATCAATATTATAAATAGCAGTCTCAAGTTTCAATGTTTTTTTAAGCATATATCCCTATATGGGAGTGTAGAACCTTCTTATTACAGTCCATGATTTTTGCTTTTTCTTAAATAATTTGCCTGAAAATTTTATAAATCATTTCAAATTGCGTTGAGGCAAAGGAGACAATTCCAAAAATTGAAAAATTTAAATTCAACAGAATATTGAGAATTCATTTATCCCTAGTAAATTTTAAAATTCGAAAAATTGCATAATTGAAATATTTTGATTTTTAAATTTAATATTAATATCATTTGATTTAATTGGTGAGAAAAATATAATATTTGAATATGTTAATTGAACAAAAATACAAGTAATTGACTCAATTACATAAAATACACTTTAGTATATGAATATTATAAATAGCAAACCCAAGTTTCAATGTTGTCTTAAGCATATATTCCTAGATGGGAGTACAGAACCTTCTTACAGTCCATTCCTTTTGCTTTTTCTTAAGTAATTTGCCTGAAATTTATATAAATCATTTCAAATTGCATGGAGGCAAAGGAGACAATTTTGATAATTACAAAATTTAAATTCAATAGAGTACTGACAATTCATTTATCCCTAACAGATTTTAAAATTCTAAAAATTACAAAATTGAAATATTTTGTTTTTAAAATTTATTGTTAATGTCGTTTGATTTCATTGGTGAGAAAAATATAATACGTGAGAAATATAATATTCGAATATGTCAATTGAACAAAAATACAAGTAATAGACTCAATTCCATAAAATACACTTTAGTGGATGAGTATTATAAACAGCAATCTCAAGTTTCAAGGTTGTGTAAAGCATATATCCCTAAATGAGAGTGGGGAACCAACTTTTTAGTGTCCATCGGTTTTCCTTTTTTCTAAGTAATTTGTTTGAAGACAAGAATTTTATAAATTGTTTCAAATTACATTGAGGAAAAGGAGACAATTAAGAAAATTGCATAATTTAAATTCTACAGATTATTAGGAAGGCCATGACAATTTGACAAGCAAGTTATGCATGATGAATTCAAGAATCGATATTCCTTTGTAATGAATGAAAAACCCATCACTCTTGTACCATTATCACTTTAACAAGCATATGAGGATCAGTTAAGGATTAAAAATGAAAGTGAACAGAAAAAAGAGATTGAAAAAAGAGAAAAGAGAGGAGAAAATGTGAGGACACAAGAGAGAGTGAAGAAGATAGAAAGTTTCTATGCAAAAGAATGTGATGCCAACAAAGCATTTTATGCCAAGTAGCTTATAATTGTACTTTTGTACAAAGAGGTTTATTTTAACATTAACAAGTTTGACTCATCTTTCCCTAGGGTTATTATTTCTCTTTTGTAGGAATTTGAAGATGAATTCCCTGATAATGACACACTTTATCCCATGCCATAAAACTGATGATTTAAGCAATGTGGCTGACATATTCTTTAAAGAAGTAATATGTTTGCATGGCATGCCACAAAGCATAGTTTTAGACCAAGATACAAAGTTCTTAAGCTACTTTTGGAAGACTTTATAGGGGTAAATTAGGTACTAAGCTATTGTTTTTAATTACTTGTCATCCACAAATTGATGGGCAGACTAAGGTGGTTAATCGGTCTCTTTCTACTCTTTTGCATGCTATTATTCAAACAAATTTGAAAACATGGGAAAATTGTTTATTACATGTCGAGTTTGCATATAATAGGAGTGTTCATTTTGTTATTAGTTACTCTCTATTTGAAATTGTATATGGTTTTAATTTGTTGACTCCTTTGAATTTGGTACTTATACCTATCGATGAGTGTGCTAGTTTATAT
This sequence comes from Bruguiera gymnorhiza, assembly GCA_020883675.1. Lineage (NCBI taxonomy): Eukaryota > Viridiplantae > Streptophyta > Magnoliopsida > Malpighiales > Rhizophoraceae > Bruguiera > Bruguiera gymnorhiza. The sequence goes on from JAIRCJ010000184.1 coordinate 770,045, forward strand.
GGTGAACACAAGGCTGACATGGTAAAAAAAAATTGCATGAGAAGGTGCCTTAATATATTGAAAAACAAATTGAACAACATGTATCCCATGTTAACAAAGGGCAAAAGAAGGTGGTGTTTGAACCTAGTGATTGAGTTTAGGTGCATATGAGTAAGAAATAATTCCCAACTTAAGGGCGCTCAAAGCTACAACTAGGAGGAGATGGTCCATTTCAAGTGATGATTTGAGGATGAATCCTTTCAAGGAGAAGGGGGAATGATGAGAACCTTAGAGATGATGGGTAGAAGGCTTCAAATGATGTGAGAGATCCATTGCACATCCCAAAAGGTCTAATAACACAAGCTAGAGCCAAAAAGATGAAAGAAGTACTAAATGAGCTGATTAAGGACATTCAGGCCAACCAAGCTTTAAATGGTGCAAATTCAAGCTTAAAAGAGTGTCCAAACCTTATTAATATGATTGGAGTACTCAATGGGTTAGGACTAAGTAATAGCATTCACTCCTAATTAGGAGTTTATTGTTTGTGTAAGAATTTGTCCCTAGATAGGAATTCTTCCTAAATAAGGATTTTTCTTAAGTAAGAATTTGTGTCTTTTTAGGATTGCTTTCTTAACCTATAAATAGGCACCTCCTTGTATGCTTTGGATCATTAGACAATTTTGAGTGAAATAAAAAGCAAGGGTTTTCTCCCTCAATTCTTTTGAAAACTCAAGAACTTATTAAGAGGTACTTCCTTTTGTGGTGTTCAACTCGATTTATCACTCCTAATTCCTTTTTTTTTTTGGAGTGTGGCATCCATATCTTTCTTAAATACCCTAGGTTCATGTTCGTTTAAATATTGGGTCTAGGGTTTATGTTATTAAAGTCTGATTTAGCTTTCTTGGCTACTCTTTGATTCTTTTTGTGCATTGGGTCCTTAAGCCACGCCTTTTTGGGGTTTTTTGCATCACCTTTTCTTTTACGAACTAAGTCTTTTCTTTTTTCTTTCCTCTGGATGAACAATTTTCTTTTGAGAAATGGACTTATAACCCTTATCAATCATAGGATACCTCATATGAAAGATATTATCTAGTTTCTCCTCATTTTCTTCCTTTACTTGCACATTCGATGCATGCCTTGTGATGAGAGCTACTCCATCAATCTGATACTCCTCTCCATTACTTTCACCCTCTGATGATGACATAAAATCATCATCTGATTCATTTATAGTTTTAACATCACTGTTATCTCTCAAGATCATTGCATGCTTATTTGGACATTGAGATGCAATGTGACCTTTTCCCAAACACTTAAAACATTTAACATCTCTATTTCTACTTGGTTAGGGATCATAGTTACCTGCCTCTTTGCTAGAACCTATATTCTTGCTCTTGGATAGTTTGACTTTAGACTTGCACTTGGCGTTCTCGTCCCTTTTGCTCTAGTTTGGCTTCTAAGATGAGGTAGAATCCAAATTCTGCCCAAACGATGTGGAACCCTTTCATTTAAGTTGTCCTTCAACTTTCATTGCCAGGTGTACCATGTCTTTTAATTCCACATAGTGTTGTAACTCAACCACGTTGGCTATGTCTCCATTTAGCCTATGCAAAAATTGAGTCATGGTTCCCTCTCTATCTTCCTTTACATTCAACCTAATCATGGCAATCTCTATCTCCTTGTGGTAGTCCTTCACACTTTTGGTGCCTTGAGTAAGCCCTTGTAGCCTTTGGTACAACTCTCTATAATAGTGATTAAGGATGAACCTCCTCCTCATGATAGTCTTTATCTCCTCCTATATATCAATAGGCCTCTCATGGTTCCTTCTCTTAGTCAAAATAAGTTAATCCTACCAAATAATAGCATAATTAGTAAATTTAATAGCAACAAACTTTACCTTTTTCTCCTCAAAATAGTTGTGATAGTTAAAAACTAATTCAACCTTCTTCTCCCATTCTAGGTACACATCAGGATCATTCTTACCTTGTAATGGAGGAATTGTCATTTTAATACTACCCAAATCATGATCATAGGTGGCTTACCTCCTAAAATCTCTTCGATCACTTTTATTGTTGGCAATTCTAACCAGAGTAGTTTGATCGTCAAATTCATCATCTTTTATATCATCTTTATGGACATAGGCTCATCTTAATTGCCTTCTTGCATTAGGGGCCTCATAGCCCCCATGCCTTATATTCAACTCTGTTATTGTATTAGCTTGCTCTTTTATTCTTTCCCTTATATCATCAAATCTAGTATTCATGTGCTCAAATTGTTATTGTATAGCTTTAAGCATGAAGGACACTTCACTGACTCCGTCTTGAGCTACACCTTTGTCTTTATAAGTCATAGTATTACTTCTACACAAAATGATTAGGATACCTCACAAAACACTCCCTCATGTGTTACACTCAAAAGAAAAAGGTGTCACACCCTTATGTTTTCACTTTTTATGGCTTTTTCTTAATATGAACTTGCACTTTTGCCTTTTACCACTCAAATTTCCCTTTTCAGCTCTTTAAAGAATTAAACAAACTAAATGAAAGGATTTATTTTGAACAAAATAAGATAAATGACGTAGAATTAAACTAATTAGAGAACAAGAAGAAAAAAAAAACAAAAAAGGATATCAAGGCAAACAAATTTAATGAACTAAAATCACAAAAATTAGGATAAAGGGTTAAATCTAAGGGACTAACTTGGACAACATAACAAAAAAATAGATAGCAGAATTGGAGTTGAGCAACAAAAACTATATTATTATTGTGACCAATATGACCAAACTGTTTAATTTTTATCAATAACTTGAATTTAATGTCTTTTTTTTGTTCCTTTTTTTTTTTCATTCCTCTCTTTATTTTTTTTCCTTTGCTTAATGCAAAATAATAGTAGAATACTTAAAGACAACAATTAGAATTGAAATTAGCACATTTTTGATAGTTATTCTCTCAAACAAATAAGCAAAGTGAGATGAGTTACAAATAGATAGATTAATGCATTTAAATGGTAGTGCGCTTAATAGACAAACTAAATAGAAATAAATAAATCATAAGGCAAGAAATTGAAGAATTAGTTAATCCAACTTGATTCAAAACTTGACTATGATACCAACTGATGCAGAAAATCCCAAAAGACGTGACTTAGAAACCTAACGCACACAAGGAACCAAAGAATATCCAAGAAAGCTAAATTAGATTTTAATAACACAAACCCTAGACCCAACATTCAAAGGAATGTGAACCTAGGGTATTTAAGAAGGATATGGACACCACACTCTAGAAAAAAAAAGGGAATTGGAAGTGATAAGTTGAGTTGAATGCTACAAGAAGAGGTACTTCATGATAAGTTCTTTAAGTCTTAATAGAACTGAAGGAGAAAACCCTTACTTTTTACTTCTCTCAAAGTTGTCTGATGTTCTAGAACTTACGAGGAGGTGCCTATTTATAGGCTAAGATATCAATTCTAAAAGGGCATAAATTCTTATTTAGGACAAATCCTTATTTAGGATAAACTCCTATCTAGGACAAATTCTTACACAAAAACTTTCACTTTTATACAATTACTTATTTAGGATAAACTTGTATTTAGGAGTGAATTCTATTACTTAGTCTTAGCCCATTAAGTACTCCAATCATATCAATAAGGCCTTGACTCTTTTTCAAGTTTGAATTCACACCATTTGTAGCTTGGTTGGCCTAAATGTCCTTAATTAGCCCATTTATTGCTTCTTTCATCTTTTTGACTCTAGTTTGTGTTATTAGGCCTTTTGGAATGTGCAATGGACCTTTTGCATCCTTTAAAGCCTTCCATGCATCATCTCTAAGCTTCTCATTAGTTTATCACTAAAAAATGATTCAATTACTCCAAATAAGAAGTCATGAAATCTACTATGTCTTTTGACTCTTATGCAGATAATTACTAAGTTATTTAAACCCAGTTTTGTGGTAGGTTTTAATGCCACTTATACCATCTCAATATGAATAAACTTATACTTTTGATAATGCAAACTAATAAGCTCTTAGGATAGTAAAAAGAAACCATTATAATGCTCAATTGAGGGTAATGTTCAATTGCTTAATAACATAGTTGGTTTTAGAAAAAAAACTTCCCTATTGGGACAAAAAAGAAGAAGGCAGAGTCTAATTCTATAAATAATTATCATGTAAGTTTTCATTAATAATTATTTCTATATTTCTACTCTTACTACAAGTATGACCTCTAAAATGCCGATTAGGTCTTAATCTATCCATATCTCATGGTATCATTATCAATGAATTATGCTATAGTTCTTTATGCCTAATCATAGCAACATGAACACAAAGACAACATGACTTGGGTTTTCAACAAGGTGACACAAACAAGCTTAAAACTTTATCAGTCCTTAGAACATCCTGAGTTTTGATACCATTCCTATCTTAGTAACATATAAGATCAAGCAAATATATTTAAATAAGTAGGCCATGCACAAATATTATGCACAAATTACTATTAAAAAAAGTAATTACTGAAAATAACTTATAGAAACAAAACTTTAATTCCATGCCTAAGGTCGTTTACAAGTGAAAAGAGAAGAAAAAAGATTTAATATAGATGGAAATTAGACTTTTCCTTTAATTTCCTTAAAGACCTCCATTTATACAAGAAAAGATTGGTCTTAACTAACATAAGGAATCACTTTAAATAAAGTAATTTTTCCTTGATTCCATGCCTTTTCAAAGTAGCTTTAATAAAAGTTGGCAGTCAACTGTTCCACTGAAAGTTATTTATCGTTTAAAGCTCTTATAGATCTTGAGAATCTTACATGATTTCATCATTATTAGGCCCCTTACGACTTTTGGTGTGACTTGTCTGTGTCTCTTATTCTGGTTGAAACAATGATGTTATCATTTATAATAACCTCTCTTTAGACACAAACTCCATTAAAGTCTCAAGTAATTCTTTTGGTGTTGACAGGATAGGCTTTGTGGTGGAGCCTTGGGTATGTTTATACAAATGATTCCTTTGCATGTATATAATCCATTATTAAAAAAGTCAAACTTTTCCCACCAATGGATATTAATCCTTCTTGCCAACTATGGTACATATTTAATGTCCACATCTAACACGTTGTCTTATTTTGCCATAATAGTATAATCCCATTTAATAATTTGGGAGACATGATACTAAAAGGCAAATGTTAACAAGGGATCTTTAATCTTATCATTCCTTTCACAAAACTCTTCATAAACAACTCTTACCTTGCTAGGCAAGGTTAAGTAATGCAAATGCCACTTAAAAAATTAGGTTTTAAACCAATTTGAAAATTTCTTTGGATTATTTGGAAGATGGATTTGAATGAATCAATTAAGTTTCTTTTGACAATTTTCATATAATAAGGCTCTTTTCCATAATTCAATATAATAAAAAAAAGCCAAAAAAAATCACCTTGCCAATCTTCTTGATAAAGAATTTTCTTTATCTTGAATTTAACATAGGCCCAATCTCTAAAGCCATTAGCCAAGCCAAAGCCTCCTCGTTCAATAGGTTTAATAATCACTAAACCTATTTGAACCAAAATTTGCTGATAATATAAGTAATCCTTAATACTAGTATGAGAATACATATTATTTTTAAGGTAAAATCTAGCGACCTCATTATTTTAAAGTTGAACATAATTATTCTCAATAGCATATAAAATATCAATGTGCTTTGCAATCAAAGGATACATTATGGATTTATATAAAGCTCACTCATAAGTATCTTTAAAAAGTTTATGAACTTTTTGTTTTTTTGAACTACATGTAACTTTTGCTAATGAAATAACTAACTTTGCTAAGGATTGAAGCCCCTACATAAGGGTCTGTTTACTCTTTGAGTAGTACCTAACAAAAATTCATGAGTTAGGAAATCTAGTAAGGAATTAAAAGTTCCTTTAATAAACTTGATGTCAAAATCAAAAACAAATAAAATTTCCTTACCATCTAGTAAAGATTTGTTTATAAGTAATGTTTTAAACCTCTCTAGTAAGGATATCCTTATCTATTTCACAGTTTATTCTTAAAAGAAATTTTTGATGTAATATATCATTTTCAAATTTTTGAATGTATAGCATAATAGCAAAAATTTCTTTTTTTGTTATAGTAGAGTAATTAATTGTTACTCCTCTCTAAACTCTTGAAGTAAAGCGTACTAACTGTTCTTTAGAATTAATCCTTTGTCTAAAGATTCCTCCATAACCATAACACATTTTTTTTTACTATTTTAAAGGTGTCTAAATGAGGAAGGCCTAAGTATGGCAATTCTTTAGCTCTAAATTTTATTTTCTTAACTGCTTGTGTATACTTATCAGTCCAATCTAGCAAATTTTTCTATATCTTTCAAAGAGTGGCTTGGCATCATAAGCCAAGTCTTTATAGAATTCTGAAATATAATTCAAACTCCCTAAAAATCTTTGCATTTGTTATTTGCCCCTTATCTCATCAGGGAATTTAAAGGCAAACTCAATTGCTTTATCAATAGGAATTATTGCTTCATTCTTAATGAAGTAGCCAAGGAACCCTATGCTAATTTGAAATAACTCTATCTTTTTAGCAGATACTGTTAATCCTACTTTTTCAATAACTTTAAGAAAATGTTCAAATACTTAAAATATTGTTTAATGGTATTAGAAAATACTAACACATCATCAATATAAACAGTCATAAATGTTGAATAAGAATTAAATGTTTTGCTCATAATCTTCTAAAATTCAAATAGTACATTTTTTAATTTGAATGACATTACATTTCATTCATAATGTCTAAATGAAACTGTAAATACTATTTTATATTTATCCTTTTCATGAATATGGATTTGCTAATAATCAAATTTCATATCAAATTTTAAATAAATTTGTATTTCATAAATTCTATTAAGTAAATCTTTCTTATTAGATATAGGATACCAAATCCATCGTAATACCTTTTTTAAAAGCTTATAATTAATAACCAATCTTGGGACACTTTCTAATTTTGCGACATTTTTTGCATAGAAAGTTAGGCAAGTCTAAATGCTATTGCCTTTTTTAATAAACCTTTTTTCCAAAAAAATCATTAATCTCATGTTTAGAGATCTCTAAATGTCTTAGTCCCATGGATATAGGCCTAGCTTTTGTTGGTATTTAACTTTCATTAAAAGTCTATTCATATGGTAACTCTACTACATGCCTTTTTCTATTCTAAAAAGTTGTAGGAAGAAAAGAGAAAACTGAGGCTTTTAACTTTATTTTTAGTTCTGGTATCTTAACCCAGATAACATAAGTATTAATTCTTTCTTGTAAATATTTATTTTTAACATGAGATTATAAAGATTGAATAAATTTCTCTTTTCTTTTAATAGTTTTTGTAATAGATCTATCTTCCTATATTAAGGAGTAGATACAAACTTAAAATTAATAATCTTTCCATTAATTTTTGAGTAAATCTCTTGATCACTAATTTTCTTAATAGGATACGACATATGCAAAAAAGGATTTTCCGTGATAACATCCTGAGATAAGTTCTTAACAAGGACAAAAGGAATTTTAATGCAAATTCCTTCATTGCATATAATAGTTTATGATAACTTGTATTTAATAATAAGTTTACCTTTATTTGTCGTATTTAAAACACTCTAGTAGTTTTTGAAAAACATCTTGAAGGAACTATTCCTTCTTTAATACAATTCATATTAACGCTTGAATTAATTAAGGCGATGGTAGAAAAAATATACTTCTTATTAATAACAATAATAATTTTAGTATGTCATTTATGGGTAATAACCCTATCAATTAGATTAACATATTGAAGTGCAATTAAGTCCTCTTTTAAAGAGGTATTTGGAATGTCTGGAGCATTTTTGACCTTCTATGACATTGTTTCCAAAACTAAAATTTTTTACTTTACCTCTTTTATCTTAGTTGTTAATTGATTTATTTCAATTTTAAGCACTCAATTGTCAAAGGTTCTATAGTTCTAGTTTTTAAAAGATAGTGATTATTCCTAATTCTCTGAATAACAATTTTTAAACTATAGTCTTCTTCTAGTTCATTTATTTTATTTTCACCTTTAACGAAATGAAGGTATTTCTCTAACTGTTCTTTTTTTTTTTGGATTTATTATTTTATCAATAAGAATTAATATCAAATTATCTAAATTATCTTTAAAGGTAGTTTCTCCTTCTTCAAGAAGATCTATTTCTAAGTTTGATTCTTCAAATTCACTTTCATATGAGAAAATGTGCATTAATGATCTCTTAAGGTTTCGTTTAAAGATAATTCTTGAATTTTTTGCTTCATTTTGCACTTATTAGAATAATGCCCTATTTTTATCACAGTTATAACAGACTACTATCTTCTTCTTCATCTGCAAGCTAGGCCCCTTCTTCTCTTTCTTTTTATTCTTTTCCTTTGAATAAAAAGTTTTCTTTTGAACTAAGGGTTTATAACTCCCTTTTTTGAATTTTTTAGGATAATATCATGGGTTAAAAACCCATTTCTTCATAAAAATTTAGAAAGCTTTTATACCTTGTGTTTTCTCATTCTGTAATTGCTTATATAGTTTTATTTCATTACAGAGTTTAACTTCTTCTGCTATTATTTTTGCAACTAATTCTCCGCATGTGTAGTTAGAATTGTCAATAACTTTAACAAGATAAGATTTTAACCTATTCTTTACTCTTTTAGCAAATAAGGTAGATAACCTAGACAAAAAATTTTTCTTTCCAAAAAATACTATAGCTATCTTCCCTAGAAAAAATTTTAGATTAGAAAACATCTTTTTACCACCTAAAATGAGACAAATTTGGGCATATCAGATTAATGAGTTACTCATATGTCCTATCTATCAATAAGGTGGTCATACCAATGAAAAGATTGGTAATTGTATAGATAAGTGTATTAACACTATTAACTAGCTACATTCCTTATTCTATTTTCATAGTAGAAAAATTTGAGCTTTAGCATTTTTTTGATAAATAAAAATCTCATCAGTCTTTAAATTGTCTACTAAATTCACAAGTTATAAATCTTGCTATTTTAGGGTTAGAATTACCCTTTGATTTTACAGCAATAGCAAATATCATCATATAATGTAGTAGAATAAGGATTTGATGCTCAAACATTGATGTGAACGCCAAAAGACGTTGCTTAAAGACCCAACACGCGTAAGGAATCAAACAATTCCTAGGTAAACTAAGTTGGATTTCAATCACACAAACCTTAGACCCAAAATTCAAGGGGACACAAATCTAAGGTATTAAGAAGAATATGGACACCACACTCTAGAAAAGAAGGGAATTGGTAATGATAAGTTAGGTTGAATGCCATAAGAAGACTTATTTCTTGATAAGTTCATTAGTTTTGAAAGAATTGAAGGAGAGAACCCTTGCTATTCATTTTGCTCCAATTGTCTGTTTTTGAACTTACAAGAAGGCACCTATTTATAGGATAAGATAGCAACCTTAAAAGAGACATAAATTCCTATTTAGGACAAATCTCTATTTAGGACAAACTCCTATCTATGACAAATTCTTATTTATAAAATTTCTATTTTTATAACAGATATTTATTTAGGACAAACTCTTATTTAGGAGTAAATGTTATTACTTAACCTTGGCCCATTAAACACTTCAATCATATTAATAGGTCTTCACTCTCTTTAAACTAGAATTCGCACCATTTGTTACCTGGTTGTCCTAAATGTTTTCAATTAACCCATTTAGTGCTTCTTTCATCTTTTTGACTCTAGTTTATGTTATTAGACCTTTTAGAATGTGCAATAGATCTCTTGTAACTTTTGAAGCCTTGGACACATCAGCTCCAAGCTTGTCGTCATTCCCCCTCTCCTTAAAAGGATTCATCCTTGAATCATCACCTACATCAAAGGAGAAAGNTTATTACTTAACCTTGGCCCATTAAACACTTCAATCATATTAATAAGGTCTTCACTCTCTTTTAAACTAGAATTCGCACCATTTGTTACCTGGTGTCCTAAATGTTTTCAATCAACCCATTAGTGCTTCTTCATCTTTTGATCTGTTTATGTTATTAGACCTTTTAGAATTGTGCAATAGATCTCTTGTACTTTTGAAGCCTTGACACATCAGCTCCAAGCTTGTCGTCATTCCCCCTCTCCTTAAAAGGATTCATCCTTGAATCATCACCTACATCAAAGGGAGGAAAGATCATAAACATTACATGTTGCACTTACATTATACTCATTAGGAAGGTCCAACTTATTGGCATTGCCATTAATTTGTGCTACTACTTGAAATGGGCCATCTCCTCTAGGCTTTAACTTTGAATGCCTTTAAGTTAGGAGCCATTCCTTACGTATATCCACCCAAACCTAATCACCAAGTTTAAACACCATATTCTTTTACCCTTTATTGGCATGGGATGCATATTACTTAGATCAGTTTACAATATGTCAACCTTGCATTCACCATCTGAGTTAGCATACTCATTGACAAGTATAGGCACGAAATTCAAAGGAGATAAAGGATTAAAACCATATACAATTTCAAAGAGAGAGTAACTACTAGCAGAATGAACACTCCTATTATATGCAAACTTGACATGAATAAATAATCTTCCCATGTTTTCAAATTCATTCAAATAATAACATGCAACAAAGTAGAAAGAGTTTGATTAACCACCCTAATCTGCCCATCAAGTTTATGGATGACAAGTAGTTGAAAACAATAGCTTAGTACCTAGCTTACCCCACAAAGTCTTCTAGAAGTAGCTTAAGAACTTTGTATCCAAATCTAAAATAATACTCCGAGGCATGTTGAGCAAATGTACTTCTTTAAAGAATAATTCAGCCACGTTGTTTGGATCATCAGTTTTATGGCATGGGATAAAGTGTGCCACCTTTGAAAATCTATCAACAACAACAAATACAAAATCCCTACCCCTTTTTGAAACAATACTTCGAGGCATGCCAAGCAAATGTACTACTTCTTTAAAGAATAATTCAACCACATTGTTTGCATCGTTAGTTTTATAGCATGGAATAAAGTGTGTCATCTTTGAAAATCTATCAACAAAAAGAAAAAATACAGAATCTCTACCCCTTTCTATATGTGATAGCCTTAGTACAAAGTCTATAGATAAATCAACCCAAGGATAGGTAGGTATGGGTAAAAGGGTGTACAAGTCATGTAGTAAAACTCTAGATTTAGCTTGTTTGCATGTTATGCATTTCTCGTATACCCTCTCAACATCTCATTTCATGTGTGGCCAAAAGAAATGTTTAGCTAAGACATCTAGGTTTCCTAACTTTGAAATGACCCATTAAACCATCCTCATGAGCTTCTCTTATAACCAACTCCCTTAAAGAACTCGTTGGCACACATAAATGATTTTCCCTAAATAAGAAACCTTTATGCCTATAAAAGTTCTCAAAGGTTGACTTCTCACATGCTCTATACACATTAGTAAAGTTAGGATCTTTCATATATAAATCTTTAATATATTTAAATCTTAATAATTTTGCATTAAGTGTAATGATAAAGGCATACCTACGAGATAATACATTAGTCATCACATTTTCCTTGTCTGTATTTGATGATATGGGGAAAGGTCTTAATGAATTTAACCCACTTGGCACGTCTTTTGTTCAACTTTCCTTGTCCCTTCAAGTGCTTCAAGGATTCATGGTCAGTATGGATGACAAATTCTTTAGGGCAAAGGTAGTGTTGCCTTGTCTCCAAAGCTTATGCTAATGCATACATCTCTTTATTATAAGTAGGATAATTAAGGCCTACTCCACTTAGCTTTTCATTAAAGTAGGCAATTGTTTTGAGTAACTTTCTTATTAAAATTCATTACCTTTAGTTTTTCTTAAGTAATTTGCTTGAAGATTATATAAATCATTTCAAATTGTTTTGAGGCAAGGGAGACAATTCAGAAAATTGCAAATTTTAAATTAAATAGAGTATTCATAATATATTTATCTCTAGCAGATTTTAAAATTCAAAAAATTGCAAAATTGAAATATTTTGATTTTTAAATTTCTTGTTAATGTCATTCAATTTAATTGCTTTGAAAAAAATAATATGTGAAAAATAGAATATTTGAATATGTCAATTGAACAAAAATACAAGTAATGAACTCAATTGCATAAAAGACACTTTAGTGGATGAATATTATAAATAGCAATCCCAACTTTCAAAGTTGTGTTAAGCAGATATCCTTTAATGGGAGTGCATAACCTTCTTATTACAGTCCATTGCCTTTGTTTTTTCATAAGTAACTTGCCTGAAGATTATATAAATCATTTCAAATTGTATTGAGGCAAAAGAGACAATTCAGAAAATAGCAAAATTTAAATTCAACAGAGAATTGACAATTCATTTATCCCTAGCAGATTTTAAAAATCTAGAATTGCAAAAATGCAATATTTTGATTTTTAAATTTATTATTAAAGTCGTTTGAATTGATTGGTGAAAAAATACAATATTTGAATATCTTAATCGAACAAAAATACAAGTAATAGACTCAATTGCATAAAATACACTTTAGTAGATGAACATTATAAATAGCAATCCGAAGTTTCAATGTTGTGTTAAGCAGATATCCTTTGATGGGAGTGCAGAACCTTCTTATTACAGTCCATTGCTTTTGTTTTTTCTTAAGCAACTTGCCTGAAGATTATATAAATCATTTAGCAAAATTTAAATTCAACAGAGAATTGACAATTCATTTATCTCTAGCAGATTTTAAAATTCGAGAAATTGCAAAAATGCAATATTTTGATTTTTAAATTTACTATTAATATCGTTTGATTTGATTGGTGAAAAAATACAATATTTGAATATCTTAATCGAACAAAAATACAAGTAATGGACTCAATTGCATAAAATACACTTTAGTGGATGAACATTATAAATAGCAATCCTAAGTTTCAATGTTGTGTTAAGCAGATATCCTTTGATGGGAGTGCAGAACCTTCTTATTATAGTCCATTGCTTTTGTTTTTTCTTAAGTAACTTGCTTGAAGAGTATATAAATCATTTCAAATTCCGTTGAGGCAAAAGAGACAATTCAAAAAATAGAAAAATTTAAATTCAACAGAGAATTGACAATTCATTTATCTCTAGCAAATTTTAAAATTCTAGAAATTGCAAAAATGCAATATTTTGGTTTTCAAATTTATTATTAATGTCATTTGATTTGATTGGTGAAAAATTACAATATTTGAATATCTTAATCGAAAAAAAATACAAGTAATGGACTCAATTGCATAAAATACACTTTAGTGGATGAACATTGTAAATAGCAATCCCAAGTTTCAATGTCGTGTTAAGGATATAACCCTAGATGGGATTAAAGAACTTTCTTATTACAATTCATTACTTTTAGTTTTTCTTAAGTAATTTGCTTGAATATTATATAAATCATTTCAAATTGTTTTGAGGCAAAGGAGACAATTCAGAAAATTGCAAACTTTAAATTAAATAGAGTATTGATAATATATTTATCTCTAACAGATTTTAAAATTCAAAAAATTGCAAAATTGAAATATTTTGATTTTTAAATTTATTGTTAATGTCATTCAATTTAATTGCTTTGAAAAATATAATATGTGAAAAATAGAATATTTGAATATGTCAATTGAACAAAAATACAAGTAATAAACTCAATTGCATAAAAGACACTGTAGTGGATGAATATTATAAATAGCAATCCCAAGTTTCAAAGTTGTGTTAAGCAGATATCGTTTGATGGGAGTGCAGAACCTTCTTATTACAGTCCATTGCCTTTGTTTTTTCATAAGTAACTTGTCTGAATATTATATAAATCATTTCAAATTGCGTTGAGGCAAAAGAGACAATTTAGAAAATAGCAAAATTTAAATTCAACAGAGAATTGACAATTCATTTATCCCTAGCAGATTTTAAAATTCTAAAAAATGCAAAAATGCAATATTTTGATTTTCAAATTTATTATTAAAATCGTTTGAATTGATTGGTGAAAAAATACAATATTTGAATATCTTAATTGAACAAAAATACAAGTAATGGACTCAATTGCATAAAATACACTTTAGTAGATGAACATTATAAATAGCAATCCGAAGTTTCAATGTTGTGTTAAGCAGATATCCTTTGATGGGAGTGCAGAACCTTCTTATTACAGTCCATTGCTTTTGTGTTTTCTTAAATAACTTGCCTGAAGATTCTATAAATCATTTCAAATTCCGTTAAGGCAAGAGACACAATTCAAAAAATAGCAAAATTTAAATTCAACAGAGAATTGACAATTCATTTATCTCTAGCAGATTTTAAACTTCTAGAAATTGCAAAAATGCAATATTTTGATTTTTAAATTTATTATTAAAATCGTTTGATTTGATTGGTGAAAAAATACAACATTTGAATATCTTAATCGAACAAAAATACAAGTAATGGACTCAATTGCATAAAATACACTTTAGTGGAAGAACATTATAAATAGTAATCCCAAGTTTCAATGTCGTGTTAAGGATATAACCCTAGATGCGATTAAAGAACCTTCTTATTACAATTCATTACTTTTAGCTTTCCTTAAGTAATTTGCTTGAAGATTATATAAATGATTTCAAATTGTTTTGGGGCAAAGGAGACAATTCAGAAAATTGCAAACTTTAAATTAAGTAGAGTATTGATAATATATTTATCTCTAGCAGATTTTAAAATTCAAAAAATTGCAAAATTGAAATATTTTGATTTTTAAATTTCTTGTTAATGTCATTCAATTTAATTGCTTTGAAAAATATAATAGGTGAAAAATAGAATATTTGGACATGTCAATTGAACAAAAATACAAGTAATAAACTCAATTGCATAAAATACACTTTAGTGGACGAATATTATAAATAGCAATCCCAAGTTTCAATGTTGTGTTAAGCAGATATCCTTTGATGGGAGTGCAGAACCTTCTTATTACAGTCCATTGCTTTTGTTTTTTCTTAAGTAACTTGCCTGAAGATTATATAAATCATTTCAAATTGCGTTGAGGCAAATGAGACAATTCAAAAAATAGTAAAGTTTAAAATCAACAGAGAATTGACAATTCTTTTATCCCTAGCAGATTTTAAAATTCCATAAATTGCAAAAATTCAATATTTTGATTTTTAAATTTATTATTAAAGTCGTTTGATTTGATTGGTGAAAAAATACAATATTTGAATATCTTAATCGAACAAAAATACAAGTAATGGACTCAATTGCATAAAATACACTTTAGTGGATGAACATTATAAATAGCAATCCCAAGTTTCAATGTTGTGTTAAGCAGATATCCTTTGATGGGAGTGTAGAACCTTCTTATTACAGTCCATTGCTTTTGTTTTTTCTTAAGTAACTTGCCTGAAGAGTATATAAATCATTTCAAATTCCGTTGAGGCAAAAGGGACAGTTCAAAAAATAGAAAACTTTAAATTCAACAGAGAATTGACAATTCATTTATCTCTAGCAAATTTTAAAATTCTAGAAATTGCAAAAATGCAATATCTTGGTTTTCAAATTTATTATTAATGTCATTTGATTTGATTGGTGAACAAATACAATATTTGAATATCTTAATCGAACGAAAATACAAGTAATGGACTCAATTGCATAAAATACACTTTAGTGGATGAACATTGTAAATAGCAATCCCAAGTTTCAATGTCGTGTTAAGGATATAACCCTAGATGGGATTAAAGAACTTCTTATTACAATTCATTACTTTTAGTTTTTCTTAAGTAATTTGCTTGAAGATTATATAAATCATTTCAAATTGTTTTGAGGCAAAGGAGACAATTCAGAAAATTGCAAACTTTAAATTAAATAGAGTATTGATAATATATTTATCTCTAGCAGATTTTAAAATTCAAAAAATTGCAAAATTGAAATATTTGATTTTTAAATTTATTGTTAATGTCATTCAATTTAATTGCTTTGAAAAATATAATATGTGAAAAAGAGAATATTTGAATATGTCAATTGAACAAAAATACAAGTAATGAACTCAATTGCATAAAAGACACTGTAGTGGATGAATATTATAAATAGCAATCCCAAGTTTCAAAGTTGTGTTAAGCAGATATCGTTTGATGGGAGTGCAGAACCTTCTTATTACAGTCCATTCCCTTTGTTTTTTCATAAGTAACTTGCCTGAAGATTATATAAATCATTTCGAATTGCGTTGAGGCAAAAGAGACAATTCAGAAAATAGCAAAATTTAAATTCAACAGAGAATTGATAATTCATTTATTCCCAGTAGATTTTAAAATTCTAGAAATTGCAAAAATGCAATATTTTGATTTTTTGAATATCTTAATCGAAAAAAAATACAAGTAATGGACTCAATTGCATAAAATACACTTTAGTGGATGAACATTGTAAATAGCAATCCCAAGTTTCAATGTCGTGTTAAGGATATAACCCTAGATGGGATTAAAGAACTTTCTTATTACAATTCATTACTTTTAGTTTTTCTTAAGTAATTTGCTTGAAGATTATATAAATCATTTCAAATTGTTTTGAGGCAAAAGAGACAATTCAGAAAATTGCAAACTTTAAATTAAATAGAGTATTGATAATATATTTATCTCTAGCAGATTTTAAAATTCAAAAAATTGCAAAATTGAAATATTTTGATTTTTAAATTTATTGTTAATGTCATTCAATTTAATTGCTTTGAAAAATATAATATGTGAAAAAGAGAATATTTGAATATGTCAATTGAACAAAAATACAAGTAATGAACTCAATTGCATAAAAGACACTGTAGTGGATGAATATTATAAATAGCAATCCCAAGTTTCAAAGTTGTGTTAAGCAGATATCGTTTGATGGGAGTGCAGAACCTTCTTATTACAGTCCATTCCCTTTGTTTTTTCATAAGTAACTTGCCTGAAGATTATATAAATCATTTCGAATTGCGTTGAGGCAAAAGAGACAATTCAGAAAATAGCAAAATTTAAATTCAACAGAGAATTGATAATTCATTTATTCCCAGCAGATTTTAAAATTCTAGAAATTGCAAAAATGCAATATTTTGATTTTCAAATTTATTATTAAAGTCGTTTGAATTGATTGGTGAACAAATACAATATTTCAATATCTTAAACGAACAAAAATACAAGTAATGGACTCAATTGCATAAAATACACTTTAGTAGATGAACATTATAAATAGCAATCCGAAGTTTCAATGTCGCGTTAAGCAGATATCCTTTGATGGGAGTGCAGAACCTTCTTATTACAGTCCATTGGTTTTGTTTTTTCTTAAGTAACTTGCCTGAAGATTATATAAATCATTTCAAATTTCGTTGAGGCAAAAGACAAAATTCAAAAAATAGCAAAATTGAAATTCAACAGAGAATTGACAATTCATTTATCTCTAGCAGATTTTAAAATTCTAGAAATTGCAAAAATGCAATATTTTGATTTTTAAATTTATTATTAAAGTCGTTTGATTTGATTGGTGAAAAAATACAATATTTAAATATCTTAATCGAACAAAAATACAAGTAATGGACTCAATTGCTTAAAATACACTTTAGTGGATGAACTTTATAAGTAGCAATCCCAAGTTTCAATGTTGTGTTAAGCAGATATCGTTTGATGGGAGTGCAGAACCTTCTTATTACAGTCCATTGCTTTTGTTTTTTCTTAAGTAACTTGCCTAAAGAGTTTATAAATCATTTCAAATTCCGTTGAGCCAAAAGAGACAATTCAAAAAATAGAAAAATTTAAATTCAACAGAGAATTGACAATTCATTTAACTCTAGCAAATTTTAAAATTCTAGAAATTGCAAAAATGCAATATTTTGGTTTTCAAATTTATTGTTACCTTCATTTGATTTCATTAGTGAAAAAATACAATATTTGAATATCTTAATCGAAAAAAAATACAAGTAATGGACTCAATTGCATAAAATACACTTTAGTGGATGAACATTGTAAATAGCAATCCCAAGTTTTAATGTCGTGTTAAGGATATAACCCTAGATGCGATTAAAGAACCTTCTTATTACAATTCATTACTTTTAGTTTTCCTTAAGTAATTTGCTTGAAGATTATATAAATCATTTCAAATTGTTTTGAGGCAAAGGAGACAATTCAGAAAATTGCAACCTTTAAATTAAATAGAGTATTGAGAATATATTTATCTCTAGCAGATTTTAAAATTCAAAAAATTGCAAAATTGAAATATTTTGATTTCTAAATTTGTTGTTAATATGATTCAATTTAATTGCTTTGAAAAATATAATAGGTGAAAAATAGGATATTTGGATATGTCAATTGAACAAAAATACAAGTAATAAACTCAATTGCATAAAAGACACTTTAGTGGATGAATATTATAAATAGCAATCCCAAGTTTCAATGTTGTGTTAAGCAGATATCCTTTGATGGGAGTGCAGAACCTTCTTATTACAGTCCATTGCTTTTGTTTTTTCTTAAGTAACTTGCCTAAAGAGTATATAAATCATTTCAAATTTCGTTGAGGCAAAAGAGACAATTCAAAAAATAGAAAAATTTAAATTCAACAGAGAATTGACAATTCATTTATCTCTAGCAAATTTTAAAATTCTAGAAATTGCAAAAATGCAATATTTTGGTTTTCAAATTTATTATTAATGTCATTTGATTTGATTGGTGAAAAAATACAATATTTGAATATCTTAATCGAACAAAAATACAAGTAATGGACTCAATTGCATAAAATACACTTTGGTGGATGAACATTATAAATAGCAATCCCAAGTTTCAATGTCGTGTTAAGCAGATATCCTTTGATGGGAGTGCAGAACCTTCTTATTACAGTCCATTGCTTTTGTTTTTTCTTAAGTAACTTGCCTAAAGAGTATATAAATCATTTCAAATTCCGTTGAGGCAAAAGAGACAATTCAAAAAATAGAAAAATTTAAATTCAGCAGAGAATTGACAATTCAGTTATCTCTAGCAAATTTTAAAATTCTAGAAATTGCAAAAATGCAATATTTTGGTTTTCAAATTTATTATTAATGTCATTTGATTTGATTGGTGAAAAAATACAATATTTGAATATCTTAATCGAACAAAAATACAAGTAATGGACTCAATTGCATAAAATACACTTTGGTGGATGAACATTATAAATAGCAATCCCAAGTTTCAATGTTGTGTTAAGCAGATATCCTTTGAGGGGAGTGCAGAACCTTCTTATTATAGTCCATTGCTTTTGTTTTTTCTTAAGTAACTTACTTGAAGATTATATAAATCATTTCAAAATGCGTTGAGGCAAAAGAGACAATTCAAAAAATAGTAAAGTTTAAAATCAAAAGAGAATTGACAATTCTTTTATCCCTAGCAGATTTTAAAATTCTAGAATTGCACAAATACAATATTTTGATTTTTAAATTTATTATTAAGTCGTTTAAATTGATTGGTGAAAAAATACAATATTTGAATATCTTAATCGAACAAAAATACAAGTAATGGACTCAATTGCATAAAATACACTTTAGTGGATGAACATTATAAATAGCAATCCCAAGTTTCAATGTTGTGTTAAGCAGATATCCTTTGATGGGAGTGCAGAACCTTCTTATTACAGTCCATTGCTTTTGTTTTTTCTTAAGTAACTTGCCTGAAGAGTATATAAATCATTTCAAATTCCGTTGAGGCAAAAGAGACAGTTCAAAAAATAGAAAACTTTAAATTCAACAGAGAATTGACAATTCATTTATCTCTAGCAAATTTTAAAATTCTAGAAATTGCAAAAATGCAATATCTTGGTTTTCAAATTTTTATTAATGTCATTTGATTTGATTGGTGAAAAAATACAATATTTGAAAATCTTAATCGAACAAAAATACAAGTAATGGACTCAATTGCATAAAATACACTTTAGTGGATGAACATTGTAAATAGCAATCCCAAGTTTCAATGTCGTGTTAAGGATATAACCCTAGATGGGATTAAAGAACTTTCTTATTACAATTCATTACTTTTAGTTTTCTTAAGTAATTTGCTTGAAGATTATATAAATCATTTCAAATTGTTTTGAGGCAAAGGAGACAATTCAGAAAATTGCAAACTTTAAATTAAATAGAGTATTGATAATATATTTATCTCTAGCAGATTTTAAAATTCAAAAAATTGCAAAATTGAAATATTTTGATTTTTAAATTTATTGTTAATGTCATTCAATTTAATTGCTTTGAAAAATATAATATGTGAAAAATAGAATATTTGAATATGTCAATTGAACAAAAATATAAGTAATGAACTCAATTGCATAAAAGACACTGTAGTGGATGAATATTATAAATAGCAATCCCAAGTTTCAAAGTTGTGTTAAGCAGATATCTTTTGATGGGAGTGCAGAACCTTCTTATTACAGTCCATTCCCTTTGTTTTTTCATAAGTAACTTGCCTCAAGATTATATAAATCATTTCAAATTGCGTTGAGGCAAATGAGACAATTCAGAAAATAGTAAAGTTTAAAATCAACAGAGAATTGACAATTCTTTTATCCCTAGCAGATTTTAAAATTCCAGAAATTGCAAAAATGCAATATTTTGATTTTTAAATTTATTATTAAAGTCGTTTGATTTGATTGGTGAAAAAATACAATATTTGAATATCTTAATCGAACAAAAATACAAGTAATGGACTCAATTGCATAAAATACACTTTAGTGGATGAACATTATAAATAGCAATCCCAAGTTTCAATGTTGTGTTAAGCAGATATCCTTTGATGGGAGTGCAGAACCTTCTTATTACAGTCCATTGGTTTTGTTTTTTCCTAAGTAACTTGCCTGAAGAGTATATAAATCATTTCAAATTCGTTGAGGCAAAAGAGACAATTCAAAAATAGAAAAATTTAAATTCAACAGAGAATTGACAATTCATATATCTCTAGCAAATTTTAAAATTCTAGAAATTGCAAAAATGCAATATTTTGGTTTTCAAATTTATTATTAATGTCATTTGATTTGATTGG
The DNA here is from genome assembly GCA_020883675.1 of Bruguiera gymnorhiza. Lineage (NCBI taxonomy): Eukaryota > Viridiplantae > Streptophyta > Magnoliopsida > Malpighiales > Rhizophoraceae > Bruguiera > Bruguiera gymnorhiza. Next base: position 790,987 of record JAIRCJ010000184.1, read on the forward strand.
TGAAAAAATACAATATTTGAATATCTTAATCGAACAAAAATACAAGTAATGGACTCAATTGCATAAAATACACTTTGGTGGATGAACATTATAAATAGCAATTCCAAGTTTCGATGTTCTGTTAAGCAGATATCCTTTGATGGGTGTACAGAACCTTCTTATTACAGTCCATTCCCTTTGTTTTTTCATAAGTAACTTGCCTGAGGATTATATAAATCATTTCGAATTGCGTTGAGGCAAAAGAGACAATTCAGAAAATAGCAAAATTTAAATTCAACAGAGAATTGACAATTTATTTATCCCTAGCAGATTTTAAAATTCTGGAAATTGCAAAAGTGCAATATTTTGATTTTCAAATTTATTATTAAAGTCGTTTCAATTGATTGGTGAAAAAATACAATATTTGAATATCTTAATCGAACAAAAATACAAGTAATGGACTCAATTGCATAAAATACACTTTAGTAGATGAACATTATAAATAGCAATCTGAAGTTTCAAGGTTGTGTTATGCAGATATCCTTTGATGGGAGTGCAGAACCTTCTTATTACAGTCCATTGCTTTTGTTTTTTCTTAAGTAACTTGCCTGAAGATTATATAAATCATTTCAAATTCCGTTGAGGCAAAAGACACAATTCAAAAAATAGCAAAATTTAAATTCAACAGAGAATTGACAATTCATTTATCTCTAGCAGATTTTAAAATTCTAGAAATTGCAAAAATGCAATATTTTGATTTTTAAATTTATTATTAAAGTCGCTTGATTTTGATTGGTGAAAAATACAATATTTTAAATATCTAACCGAACAAAAATACAAGGTAATGGACCTCATTTGCTTAAAATACACTTTAGTGGATGAACTTTATACAGTAGCAATCCCGAAGTTTCAATGTTGTTGTTAGGCAGATATAGTATTGATGGGATGAGAACCTTCTTATTACAGTCCATTGCTTTTTTGTCTTAAGTAACTTGCACTAAGAGTTTATAAATCATTCAAATTCCAGTTGAGGCAAAAAGATGACATTCAAAAAATAGAAAAATTTAAATTTCACAGAGGAATTGACAATTCATTTATCTTAGCAATTTAAAATTCTAGAAATTGCAAAAATGCAATATTTTTGGTTTTCAATTTAATTATAATGTCATTTGATTTGATTGGTTGAAAAAATACAATATTTGAATATCTTAATCGAACAAAAATACAAGTAATGGACTCAATTGCCATAAAATACACTTTAGTGGATGAACATTGTAAATAGCAATCCAAGTTTCAATGTCGTGTTAAGGATATAACCCTAGATGGATTAAAGAACTTCTTATTACAATTCATTACTTTTAGTTTTTCTTAAGTAATTTGCTTGAAGATTATATAAATCATTTCAAATTGTTTTGAGGCAAAGGAGACAATTCAGAAAATTGCAAACTTTAAATTAAATAGAGTATTGATAATATATTTATCTCTAGCAGATTTTAAAAATTCAAAAAATTGCAAAATTGAAATATTTTGATTTTAAATTTATTGTTAATGTCATTCAATTAATTGCTTTGAAAAATATAATATGTGAAAAAGAGATATTTGAATATGTCAATTGAACAAAATACAAGTAATGAACTCAATTGCATAAAAGACACTTTAGTGGATGAATATTATAAATAGCAATCCCAAGTTTTCAAAGTTGTGTTAAGCAGATATCCTTTGATGGGAGTGCAAAACCTTCTTATTACAGTCCATTCCTTGTTTTTCATAAGTAACTTGCCTGAAGATTATATAAATCATTTCAAATTGCGTTGAGGCAAAAGAGACAATTCAGAAAATAGCAAATTTAAATTCAACAGAGAATTGACAATTCATTTTATTCCCAGCCAGATTTTAAAATTCTAGAAATTGCAAAAATGCAATATTTTGATTTTTAATTTATTATTAAAGTCGTTTGAATTGATTGGTGAACAAATACAATATTTCAATATCTTAATCGAACAAAAATACAAGTAATGGACTCAATTGCATAAAATACACTTTAGTGGATGAACATTATAAATAGCAATCCAAGTTTCAATGTTGTGTTAAGCAGATATCCTTTGATGGGAGTGCAGAACCTTCTTATTACAGTCCATTGCTTTTGTTTTTTCTTAAGTAATTTGCCTGAAGATTATATAAATCATTTCAAATTGNTCCTTTATCTCTAGCAGATTTTAAAATTCTAGAAATTGCAAAAATGCAATATTTTGATTTTAAATTTATTATTAATGTCGTTTGATTTGATTGGTGAAAAAATACAATATTTGAATATCTTAATCGAACAAAAATACAAGTAATGAACTCAATTGCATAAAATACACTTTAGTGGATGAACATTATAAATAGCAATCCAAGTTTCAATGTTGTGTTAAGCATATATCCTTTGATGGGAGTGCAGAACCTTCTTATTACAGTCCATTGCTTTTGTTTTTCTTAAGTAACTTGCCTGAAGATTATATAAATCATTTCAAATTCCGTTGAGGCAAAGAGACAATTCAAAAAATAGCAAAATTTAAATTCACAGAGAATTGACAATTCATTTATCTCTAGCAGATTTTAAAATTCTAGAAATTGCAAAAATGCAATATTTTGATTTTAAATTTATTATTAATGTCGTTTGATTTGATTGGTGAAAAAAATACAATATTTGAATATCTTAATCGAACAAAAATACAAGTAATGGACTCAATTGCATAAAATACACTTTAGTGGATGAACATTATAAATAGCAATCCCAAGTTTCAATGTTGTGTTAAGCAGATATCCTTGATGGGAGTGCAGAACCTTCTTATTACAGTCCATTGCTTTTGTTTTTTCTAAGTAACTTGCCTGAAGATTATATAAATCATTTCAAATTGCGTTGAGGCAAAAGAGACAATTCAAAAAAATAGCAAAATTTAAATTCAACAGAGAATTGACAATTATTTATCTCTAGCAGATTTTAAAATTCTAGAAATTGCAAAAATGCAATATTTTGATTTTTAAATTTATTATTAATGTCATTTGATTTGATTGGTGAAAAAAATACAATATTTGAATATCTTAATCGAACAAAAATACAAGTAATGGACTCAATTGCATAAAATACACTTTAGTGGATGAATATTATAAATAGCAATCCCAAGTTTCAATGTGTGTTAAGCAGATATCCTTTGATGGGAGTGCAGAACCTTCTTATTACAGTCCATTGCTTTTGTTTTTTCTTAAGTAACTTGCCTGAAGATTATATAAATCATTTCAAATTCGTTGAGGCAAAAGAGACAATTCAAAAAATAGCAAAATTTAAATTAACAGAGAATTGACAATTCATTTATCTCTAGCAGATTTTAAAATTCTAGAAATTGCAAAAATGCAATATTTTGATTTTTAAATTTATTATTAATGTCGTTTGATTTGATTGGTGAAAAATACAATATTTGAATATCTTAATCAAACAAAAATACAAGTAATGGACTCAATTGCATAAAATACACTTTAGTGGATGAACATTATAAATAGCAATCCAAGTTTCAATGTTGTGTTAAGCAGATATCCTTTGATGGGAGTGCAGAACCTTCTTATTACAGTCCATTGCTTTTGTTTTTTCTTAAGTAACTTGCCTGAAGATTATATAAATCATTTCAAATTCGTTGAGGCAAAAGAGACAATTAAAAAATAGCAAAATTTAAATTCAACAGAGAATTGACAATTCATTTATCTCTAGCAGATTTTAAAATTCTAGAAATTGCAAAAATGCAATATTTTGATTTTTAAATTTATTATTAATGTCGTTTGATTTGATTGGTGAAAAAACAATATTTGAATATCTTAATCGAAAAAAATACAAGTAATGGACTCAATTGCATAAAATACACTTTAGTGGATGAACATTATAAATAGCAATCCAAGTTTCAATGTTGTGTTAAGGATATAACCCTAGATGGGATTAAAGAACCTTCTTATTTCAATTCATTACTTTTAGTTTTCTTAAGTAATTTGCTTGAAGGTTATATAAATCATTTCAAATTGTTTTGAGGCAAAAGAGACAATTCAGAAATTGCAAACTTTAAATTAAATAGAGTATTGATAATAATTTATCTCTAGCAGATTTTAAAATTCAAAAAATTGCAAAATTGAAATATTTTGATTTTTAAATTTATTGTTAATGTCATTCAATTTAATTGCTTTGAAAAATATAATAGGTGAAAAATAGAATATTTGAATATGTCAATTGAACAAAAATACAAGTAATGAACTCAATTGCATAAAAAACACTTTAGTGGATGAATATTATAAATAGCAATCCCAAGTTTCAATGTTGTGTTAAGCAGATATCCTTTGATGGGAGTGCAGAACCTTCTTATTACAGTCCATTGCTTTTTTTTTTCTTAAGTAACTTGCCTGAAGATTATATAAATCATTTCAAATTCCGTTGAGGCAAAAGAGACAATTCAAAAAATAGCAAAATTTAAATTCAACAGAGAATTGACAATTCATTTATCTCTAGCAGATTTTAAAATTCTAGAAATTGCAAAAATGCAATATTTTGATTTTTAAATTTATTATTAATGTCGTTTGATTTGATTGGTGAAAAATACAATATTTGAATATCTTAATCGAACAAAAATACAAGTAATGGACTCAATTGCATAAAATACACTTTAGTGGATGAACATTATAAATAGCAATCCAAGTTTCAATGTTGTGTTAAGCAGATATCCTTTGATGGGAGTGCAGAACCTTCTTATTACAGTCCATTGCTTTTGTTTTTTCTTAAGTAATTTGCCTGAAGATTATATAAATCATTTCAAATTGCGTTGAGGCAAAGAGACAATTCAAAAAAATGCAAAATTTAAATTCAACAGAGTATTGACAATTCATTTATCTCTAGCAGATTTTAAAATTCTAGAAATTGCAAAAATGCAATATTTTGATTTTAAATTTATTATTAATGTCGTTTGATTTGATTGGTGAAAAAATACAATATTTGAATATCTTAATCGAACAAAAATACAAGTAATGGACTCAATTGCATAAAAATACACTTTAGTGGATGAATATTATAAATAGCAATCCCAAGTTTCAATGTTGTGTTAAGCAGATATCCTTTGATGGGAGTGCAGAACCTTCTTATTACAGTCCATTGCTTTTGTTTTCTTAAGTAACTTGCCTGAAGATTATATAAATCATTTCAAATTCGTTGAGGCAAAAGAGACAATTCAAAAAATAGCAAATTTAAATTCAACAGAGAATTGACAATTCATTTATCTCTAGCAGATTTTAAAATTCTAGAAATTGCAAAAATGCAATATTTTGATTTTTAAATTTATTATTAATGTCGTTTGATTTGATTGGTGAAAAAAATACAATATTTGAATATCTTAATCGAACAAAAATACAAGTAATGGACTCAATTGCATAAAATACACTTTAGTGGATGAACATTATAAATAGCAATCCCAAGTTTCAATGTCGTGTTAAGGATATAACCCTAGATGGGATTAAAGAACCTTCTTATTTACCTTCTTATTACATTCATTACTTTTAGTTTTTCTTAAGTAATTTGCTTGAAGATTATATAAATCATTTCAAATTGTTTTGAGGCAAAGGAGACAATTCAGAAAATTGCAAACTTTAAATTAAATAGAGTATTGATAATTATTTATCTCTAGCAGATTTTAAAATTCAAAAATTGCAAAATTGAAATATTTTGATTTTTAAATTTATTGTTAATGTCATTCAATTTAATTGCTTGAAAAATATAATAGGTGAAAAATAGAATATTTGAATATGTCAATTGAACAAAAATACAAGTAATGGACTCAATTGCATAAAATACACTTTAGTGGATGAATATTATAAATAGCAATCCCAAGTTTCAATGTTGTGTTAAGCAGATATCCTTTGATGGGAGTGCAGAACCTTCTTATTACAGTCCATTGCTTTTGTTTTTTCTTAAGTAATTGCCTGAAGATTATATAAATCATTTCAAATTGCGTTGAGGCAAAAGAGACAATTCAGAAAATAGCAAAATTTAAATTCAACTAGAGTATCTGACAATTCATTTATCCTCTAGCAGATTTTAAAATTCGAAAATTGCAAAATATGAAATATTTGATTTTTTAAATTTAATTATTAATGTCGTTTGATTTAATTGGTGAGAAAATATAATATTTGAATATCTTAATCGAAAAAAATACAAGTAATGGACTCAATTGCATAAAATACACTTTAGTGGATGAACATTATAAATAGCAATCCAAGTTTCAATGTTGTGTTAAGCAGATATCCTTGATGGGAGTGCAGAACCTTCTTATTACAGTCCATTGCTTTTGTTTTTTTCTTAAGTAATTTGCTGAAGATTATATAAATCATTTCAAATTGCGTTGAGGCAAAGAGACAATTCAAAAAATAGCAAAATTTAAATTCAACAGAGATTGACAATTCATTTATCTCTAGCAGATTTTAAAATTCTAAAAATTGCAAAATGCAATATTTTGATTTTTAAATTTATTGTTAATGTCATTTGATTTGATTGGTGAAAAAATACAATATTTGAAAATCTTAATCGAACAAAAATACAAGTAATGGACTCAATTGCATAAAAATACACTTTAGTGGATGAATATTATAAATAGCAATCCCAAGTTTCAATGTTGTGTTAAGCAGATATCCTTTGATGGGAGTGCAGAACCTTCTTATTACAGTCCATTGCTTTTGTTTTTTCTTAAGTAACTTGCCTGAAGATTATATAAATCATTTCAAATTCCGTTGAGGCAAAAGGAGACAATTCAAAAAATAGCAAAATTTAAATTCAACAGAGAATTGACAATTCATTTATCTCTAGCAGATTTTAAAATTCTAGAATTGCAAAATGCAATATTTTGATTTTTAAATTTATTATTAATGTCTTTGATTTGATTGGTGAAAAAAATACAATATTTGAATATCTTAATCGAACAAAAATACAAGTAATGGACTCAATTGCATAAAATACACTTTAGTGGATGAACATTATAAATAGCAATCCAAGTTTCAATGTTGTGTTAAGCAGATATCCTTGATGGGAGTGCAGAACTTCTTATTACAGTCCATTGCTTTTGTTTTTTCTTAAGTAACTTGCCTGAAGATTATATAAATCATTTCAAATTCCGTTGAGGCAAAAGAGACAATTCAAAAAATAGCAAAATTTAAATTCAACAGAGAATTGACAATTCATTTATCTCTAGCAAATTTTAAAATTCTAGAAATTGCAAAAATGCAATATTTTGATTTTTAATTTATTATTAATGTCATTTGATTTGATTGGTGAAAAAATACAATATTTGAAAATCTTAATCGAACAAAAATACAAGTAATGGACTCAATTGCATAAATACACTTTAGTGGATGAACATTATAAATAGCAATCCCAAGTTTCAATGTTGTGTTAAGCATATATCCTTTGATGGGAGTGCAGAACCTTCTTATTACAGTCCATTGCTTTTGTTTTTTCTTAAGTAACTTGCCTGAAGATTATATAAATCATTTCAAATTGCGTTGAGGCAAAAGAGACAATTCAAAAAATAGCAAAATTTAAATTCAACAGAGAATTGACAATTCATTTATCTCTAGCAGATTTTAAAATTCAGAAATTGCAAAAATGCAATATTTTGATTTTTAAATTTATTATTAATGTCGTTTGATTTGATTGGTGAAAAAATACAATATTTGAATATCTTAATCGAAACAAAATACAAGTAATGGACTCAATTGCATAAAAGACACTTTAGTGGATGAATATTATAAATAGCAATCCCAAGTTTCAATGTTGTGTTAAGCAGATATCTTTGATGGGAGTGCAGAACCTTCTTATTACAGTCCATTGCTTTTGTTTTTTCTTAAGTAACTTGCCTGAAGATTATATAAATCATTTCAAATTGCGTTGAGGCAAAGAGACAATTCAGAAAATAGCAAAATTTAAATTCAATAGAGAATTGACAATTCATTTATCTCTAGCAGATTTTAAAATTCTAAAAATTGCAAAAATGCAATATTTTGATTTTAAATTTATATTAATGTCGTTTGATTTGATGGTGAAAAATACAATATTTGAATATCTTAGTCGAACAAAAATACAAGTAATGGACTCAATTGCATAAAATACACTTTAGTGGATGAACATTATAAATAGCAATCCCAAGTTTCAATGTTGTGTTAAGGATATATCCCTAGATGGGATTAAAGAACCTTCTTTTATTACAATTCATTACTTTTAGTTTTTCTTAAGTAATTTGCTTGAAGATTATATAAATCATTTCAAATTGCTTTGAGGCAAAGAGACAATTCAAAAATTGCAAATTTAAATTAAATAAAGTATTGACAATTCATTTATCTCTAGCAGATTTTAAAATTCAAAAATTGCAAAATTGAAATATTTTGATTTTTAAATTTATTGTTAATGTCATTCAATTTAATTGCTGAGAAATATAATATGTGAAAAATATAATATTTGAATTGTTAATTGAACAAAATACAAGTAATGGACTCAATTGCATAAAAGACACTTTAGTGGATGAATATTATAAATAGCAACCCAAGTTTCAAGTTGTGTTAAGCAGATATCCTTTGATGGGAGTGCAGAACCTTCTTATTACAGTCCATTGCTTTTGTTTTTTCTTAAGTAACTTGCCTGAAGATTATATAAATCATTTCAAATTGTTGAGGCAAAGGAGACAATTCAGAAAATAGCAAAATTTAAATTCAATAGAGAATTGACAATTCATTTATCTCTAGCAGATTTTAAAATTCTAGAAATTGCAAAAATGCAATATTTTGATTTTTAAATTTATTATTAATGTCGTTTGATTTGATTGGTGAAAAATACAATATTTGAATATCTTAATCGAAAAAAAAAGTAATGGACTCAATTGCATAAAATACACTTTAGTGGATGAACATTATAAATAGCAATCCAAGTTTCAATGTTGTGTTAAGGATATAACCCTAGATGGGATTAAAGAACCTTCTTATTACAGTCCATTACTTTTAGTTTTTCTTAAGTAATTTGCTTGAAGATTATATAAATCATTTCAAATTACTTTGAGGCAAAGGAGACAATTCAGAAAATTGCAAATTTAAATTAATAGAGTATTGACAATTCATTTATCTCTAGCAGATTTTAAAATTCAAAAAATTGCAAAAATTGAATATTTTGATTTTTAAATTTATTGTTAATGTCATTCAATTTAATTTATGAGAAAATATAATATGTGAAAAATATAATATTTGAATATGTTAATTGAACAAAAATACAAGTAATGGACTCAATTGCATAAAATACACTTTAGTGGATGAATATTATAAATAATCAATGAACAAAAATACAAGTAATGGACTCAATTGCATAAAATACACTTTAGTGGATGAACATTATAAATAGCAATCCCAAGTTTCAATGTTGTGTTAAGCATATATCCTTTGATGGGAGTGCAGAACCTTCTTATTACAGGTCCATTGCTTTTGTTTTTTCTTAAGTAACTTGCCTGAATTATATAAATCATTTCAAATTCCGTTGAGGCAAAAGAGACATTCAAAAAATAGCAAAATTTCAAATTCATAGAGAGATTGACAATCGATTTTTCCTAGCCCAAATTTTAAAATTCCTAGAAATTGCAAAAAAATGCCAATATTTTGATTTTCAAATTTATTATTAATGTCGTTTGATTTGATTGGTGAAAAAATACAATATTTGAATATCTTAATCGAAAAAAAATACAAGTAATGGACTCAATTGCATAAAATACACTTTAGTGATGAACATTATAAATAACAATCCCAAGTTTGAATGTCGTGTTAAGGATATAACCCTACATGGGATTAAAGAACCTTCTTATTTCAATTCATTACTTTTAGTTTTTCCTTAGTAATTTCCTTGAAGGTTATATAAATCATTTCAAATTGTTTTGAGGCAAAGGAGACAATTCAGAAAATTGCAAACTTTAAATTAAATAGAGTATTGATAATATATTTATCTCTAACAGATTTTAAAATTCAAAAAATTGTAAAATTGAAATATTTTGATTTTTAAATTTATTGTTAATGTTATTCAATTTAATTGCTTTGAAAAATATAATAGGTGAAAAATAGAATATTTGAATATGTCAATTGAACAAAAATACAAGTAATGAACTCAATTGCATAAAAAACACTTTAGTGGAAGAATATTATAAATAGCACTCCCAAGTTTCAAAGTTGTGTTAAGCACATATCCTTTGAAGGGAGTGCAGAACCTTCTTATTACAGTCCATTGCTTTTGTTTTTTCTTAAGTAACTTGCCTGAAGATTATATAAATCATTTCAAATTCCGTTGAGGCAAAAAAGACAATTCAAAAAATAGCAAAATTTAAATTCAAGAGAGAATTGACAATTCATTGATCTCTAGCAGATTTTAAAATTCTAGAAATTGCAAAAATGCAATATTTTGATTTTTAAATTTATTATTAATGTCGTTTGATTTGATTGGTGAAAATATACAATATTTGAATATCTTAATCGAAAAAAATAAAAGTAATGGACTCAATTGCATAAAAGACATTTAGTGGATGAACATTATAAATAGCAATCCCAAGTTTCAATGTCGTGTTAAGGATATAACCCTAGATGGGATTAAAGAACCTTCTTATTTCATTTCATTACTTTTAGTTTTTCTTAAGTAATTTGCTTGAAGGTTATATAAATCATTTCAAATTGTTTTGAGGCAAAGGAGACAATTAAGATAATTGCAAACTTTAAATTAAATAGAGTATTGATAATATATTTATCTCTAACAGATTTTAAAATTCAAAAAATTTCAAAATTGAAATATTTTGATTTTTAAATTTATTGTTAATGTCATTCAATTTAATTGCTTTGAAAAATATAATAGGTGAAAAATAGAATATTTGAATATGTCAATTGAACAAAAATACAAGTAATGAACTCAATTGCATAAAAAACACTTTAGTGGATGAATATTACAAATAGCACTCCCAAGTTTCAAAGTTGTGTTAAACAGATATCCTTTGAAGGGAGTGCAGAACCTTCTTATTACAGTCCATTGCTTTTGTTTTTCTTAAGTAACTTGCCTGAAGATTATATAAATCATTTCAAATTTCGTTGAGGCAAAAGAGACAATTCAAAAAATAGCAAAATTTAAATTCAACAGAGAATAGACAATTCATTTATCTCTAGCAGATTTTAAAATTCTAGAAATTGCAAAAATGCAATATTTTGATTTTTAAATTTATTATTAATGTCGTTTGATTTGATTGGTGAAAAATACAATATTTGAATATGTTAATCGAAATAAAATACAAGTAATGGACTCAATTGCATAAAATACACTTTAGTGGATGAACATTATAAATAGCAAGCCCAAGTTTCATTGTCGTGTTAAGGATATAACCCTAGATGGGATTAAAGAACCTTCTTATTTCAATTCATTACTTTTAGTTTTTCTTAAGTAATTTGCTTGAAGGTTATATAAATCATTTCAAATTGTTTTGAGGCAAAGGGGACAATTAAGATAATTGCAAACTTCAAATCAAATAGAGTATTGATAATATATTTATCTCTAACAGATTTTAAAATTCAAAAAATTGCAAAATTGAAATATTTTGATTTTTAAATTTATTGTTATTGTCATTCAATTTAATTGCTTTGAAAAATATAATAGGTGAAAAATAGAATATTTGAATATGTCAATTGAACAAAAATACAAGTAATGAACTCAATTGCATAAAAAACACTTTAGTGGATGAATATTATAAATAGCACTCCCAAGTTTCAAAGTTGTGTTAAGCTCATATCCTTTGAAGGGAGTGCAGAACCTTCTTATTACAGTCCATTGCTTTTGTTTTTTCTTAAGTAACTTGCCTGAATATTATATAAATCATTTCAAATTCCGTTGAGGCAAAAGAGACAATTCAAAAAATAGCAAAATTTAAATTCAACAGAGAATTGACAATTCATTTATCTCTAGCAGATTTTAAAAATCTAGAAATTGCAAAAATGCAATATTTTGATTTTTAAATTTATTATTAATGCCGTTTGATTTGATTGGTGAAAAAATACAATATTTGAATATCTTAATTGAACAAAAATACAAGTAATAGACTCAATTGCATAAAATACACTTTAGTGGATAAACATTATAAATAGCAATCCCAAGTTTCAATGTCGTGTTAAGGATATAACCTTAGATGGGATTAAAGAACCTTCTTATTACAATTCATTACTTTTAGTTTTCCTTAAGTAATTTGCTTGAACATTATATAAATCATTTCAAATTGTTTTGAGGCAAAGGAGACAATTAGAAAATTGCAAACTTTAAATTAAATAGAGTATTGATAATATATTTATCTCTAGCAGATTTTAAAATTCAAAAAATTGCAAAATTGAAATATTTTGATTTTTAAATTTATTGTTAATGTCATTCAATTTAATTGCTTTGAAAAATATAATATGTGAAGAATAGAATATTTGAATATGTCAATTGAACAAAAATACAAGTAATGAACTGAATTGCATAAAAAACACTTTAGTGGACGAATATTATAAATAGCAATCCCAAGTTTCAAAGTTTTGTTAAGCACATATCCTTTGAAGGGAGTGCAGAACCTTCTTATTACAATCCATTGCTTTTGTTTTTTCTTAAGTAACTTGCCCAAAGATTATATAAATCATTTCAAATTACGTTGAGTCAAAAGAGACAATTAAAAAAATAGCAAAATTTAAATTCAACAGAGAATTGACAATTCGTTTATCTCTAGCAGATTTTAAAATTTTAGAAATTGCAAAAATGCAAGATTTTGATTTTTAAATTTATTATTATTGTCATTTGATTTGATTGGTGAAAAAATACAATATTTGAATATCTTAATCGTACAGAAATACAAGTAATGGACTCAATTGCATAAAATACACTTTAGTTGATGAATATTATAAATAGCAATCCGAAGTTTCAATGTTGTGTTAAGCAGATATCCTTTGATGGGAGTGCAGAACCTTCTTATTACAGTCCATTGCTTTTGTTTTTTCTTAAGTAACTTGCCTGAAGAGTATATAAATCATTTCAAATTCCGTTGAGGCAAAAGAGACAATTCAAAAAATAGAAAAATTTAAATTCAAGAGAGAATTGACAATTCATTTATCTCTAGCAAATTTTAAATTTCTAGAAATTGCAAAAATGCAATATTTTGATTTTTAAATTTATTATTAATGTTGTTTGATTTGATTGGTGAAAAAATACAATATTTGAATATCTTAATCGAACAAAAATACAAGTAATGGACTCAATTGCATAAAATACACTTTAGTGGATGAACATGATAAATAGCAATCCCAAGTTTCAATGTTGTGTTAAGGATATAACACTAGATAGGATTAAAAAAACCTTCTTATTAAAATTCATTAATTTTAGTTTTTCTTAAGTAATTTGCTTGAAGATTATATAAATCATTTCAAATTGTTTTGAGGCAAAGGAGACAATTCAGAAAATTGCAAACTTTAAATTAAAGAGAGTATTGATAATTTATTTATGTCTAGCAGATTTTAAAATTCAAAAAATTGCAAAATTGAAATATTTTGATTTTTAAATTTATTGTTAATGTCATTCAATTTAATTGCTTTGAGAAATATAATATCTGAAAAATAGAATATTTGAATATGTCAATTGAACAAAAATACAAGTAATGAACTCAATTGCATAAAAGATATTTTAGTGGATGAATATTATAAATAGCAATCCCAAGTTTCAAGGTTGTGTTAAGCAGATATCCTTTGATGGGAGTGCAGAACCTTCTTATTACAGTCCATTGCTTTCGTTTTTTCTTAAGTAACTTGCCTGAAGATTATATAAATCATTTCAAATTGCGTTGAGACAAAAGAGACAATTTAGAAAATAGCAAAATTTAAATTCAATAGAGAATTGACAATTCATTTATCCCTAGCAGATTTTAAAATTCTAGAAATTGCAAAAATGCAATATTTTGATTTTTAAATTTATTATTAATGTCGTTTGATTTGATTGGTGAAAAAATACAATATTTGAATATTTGAGTCAAACAAAAATACAAGTAATGGACTTAATTGCATAAAATACACTTTAGTGGTTGAACATTATAAATAGTAATCCGAAGTTTCAATGTTGTGTTAAGGATATAACCTTAGATGGGATTAAAGAACCTTTTTATTACAATTCATTACTTTTAGTTTTTCTTAAGTAATTTGCTTGAAGATTATAGAAATCATTTAAAAATTGCTTTGAGGCAAAGGAGACAATTGAAAAAATTGCAAACTTTAAATTAAATAAAGTATTGACAATTCATTTATCTCTAGTAGATTTTAAAACTCACAAAATTGTAAAATTGAAATATTTTGATTTTTAAATTTATTGTTAATGTCATTCAATTTAATTGCTGAGAAAAATATAATATGTGAAAAATATAATATTTGAATTTGTCAATTGAACAAAAATACAAGTAATGAACTCAATTGCATAAAAGAAACTTTAGTGGATGAATATTATAAATAGCAACCCGAAGTTTCAAAGTTGTGTTAAGTAGATATCCTTTGATAGGAGTGCATAACCTTCTTATTACAGTCCATTGCTTTTGTTTTTTCTTAAGTAACTTGCCTGAAGATTATATAAATCATTTCAAATTATGTTGAGGCAAAGGAGACAATTCAGAAAATAGCAAAATTTAAATTCAATAGAGAATTGAGAATTCATTTATCTCTAGTAGATTTTAAAATTCTAGAAATTGCAAAAATGCAATATTTTGATTTTTAAATTTGTTATTAATGTCGTTTGATTTGATTGGTGATAAAATACAATATTTGAATATCTTAATCGAATAAAAATACAAGTAATGGACTCAATTGCATTAAATACACTTTAGTGGATGAACATTATAAATAGTAATCCGAAGTTTCAATGTTGTGTTAAGGATATAACCCTAGATGGGATTAAAGATCTTTCTTATTACAATCCATTACTTTTAGTTTTTCTTAAGTAATTTGCTTGAAGATTATATAAATTACTTCAAATTACTTTGAGGCAAAGGAGACAACTCAGAAAATTGCAAACTTTAAATTAAATAGAGTTTTTACAATTCATTTATCTCTAGCAGATTTTAAAATTCAAAAAATTTCAAAATTGAAATATTATGATTTTTAAATTTATTGTTAATGTCATTCAATTTAATTACTGAGAAAAATATAATATGTGAAAAATATAATATTTGAATATGTTAATTGAACAGAAATACAAGTAATGGACTTAATTGTATAAAATACACTTTAGTCCGTGAATATTATAGATAGCAAACCCAAGTTTCAATGTTGTGTTGAGCATATATCTGTGCAGAATCTTCTTATTATAGTCTATTGCTTTTGCTTTTTCTAAAGTAATGTGGCTGAATATTATATAAATCATTTCAAATTGCGTTGAGGCAAATGACACAATTCAGAAAATTGCAAATTTTAACTTCAACGGACCATTGACAATTCATTTATCCCTAGCAGATTTTAAAATTCTAAAAATTGCAAAATTGAAATATTTGATTTTTGAATTTATTGTTAATGTCATTTGATTTAATTGGTAAGAAAAATATAATATGTGAAAAATATAATATTTGAATATGTTAATTGAGCAAAAATACAAGTAATGGACTCAATTGCATAAAAGACACTTTAGTAAATGAATATTATAAATAGCAATCTCAAGTTTTAAGGTTGTGTGAAGCATATATCTCTAGATAAGAGTGGGGTACCACCTTATTAGAGTCCAATACTTTTCTTTTTTCTTAAGTAATTTGTTTGAAGATAAGAATTTGATAAATCATTTCAAATTGCATTGACACAATGAACACAATTAAGAAAATTACAAAATTTAAATTCAATAGGGTATTGACAATTAATTTATCCCTAGCAGATTTTAAAATTCTAAAAATTGCAAAAATTCAATATGTTGATTTTTAATTTTATTGTTAATGTCGTTTGATTTGATTAATGAGAAAATACAATATTTGAATATCTTAATCGAACAAAAATACAAGTAATGGACTAAATTGCATAAAATACACTTTAGTGGATGACTATCATAAATAGCAGTCCCAAGTTTCAATGTTGTGTTAAGGATATAACCCTCTATGGGATTACAGAACCTTTTTCTAAAATTACTTTTGCTTTTTCTTAAGTAATTTGCCTGAAGATTATATAAATCATTTCAAATTGCTTTGAGGCAAAGGAGACAATTCAGAAGATTTCAAAATTTAAATTCAATAGAGTATTGACAATTCATTTATCCCTAACAGATTTTAAAATTCGAAAAATTGCAAAATTGAAATATTTTGATTTTTAAATTATTGTTAATGTCGTTTAATTTAATTGCTGAGAAAACTATAATATGTGAAAAATATAATATTCGAATATGTTAATTGGACAAGAATACAAGTAATGGACTCAATTAAATAAAATACAATTTAGTGGATGAATATTATAAATAGCAAACCCAAGTTTCAATGTTATGTTAAGCATATATCTTTAGATAAGAGTGCAGAATCTTCTTATTGCAAGCTATTGCTTTTGCTTTTTCTTAGGTAATTTGCCTAAAGATTATATAAATCATTTCAAATTGCGTTGAGGCAAAGGACACAATTCAGAAAATTGCAAAATTTAACTTCAACAGAATACTGACAATTCATTTATTCCTAGCTGATTTTAAAATTTTAAAAATGGCAAAATTGAAATATTTTGATTTTGAAATTTATTATTAATGTCGTTTGATTTAAGTGGTCGGAAAAATATAATATATGAAAAATATAATATTTGAATATGTCAATTGAACAAAAATACAAGTAATGGAGTCAATTGCATAAAAGACACTTTAGCGGATGAATATTATAGATAGCAATCCCAAGTTTCAAAGTTGTGTTAAGCAGATATCCTTTGATAGGAGTGCAGAACCTTCTTATTGCAGTCCATTGCTTTTGTTTTTTCTTAAGTAACTTGCCTGAAAGTTATATAAATCATTTAAAATTGCGTTGAGGCAAAAGAGACAATTCAGAAAATTGCAAAATTAAATTCAACAGAGTATTGACAATACATTTATTCCTACTAGATTTTAAAATTCTAAAAATTGCAAAAATGCAATATTTTGATTTTTAAATTTATTGTTAATGTCGTTTGATTTGATTAATGAGAAAAATACAATATTTGAATATCTTAATTGATCAAAAATACAAGTAATGGACTTAATTGCATAAAAGACACTTTAGTGGATGAGTATTATAAATATCAATCTCAAGTTTCAAGGTTATGTGAAGCATATATCACTAGATTGGAGTAGGAAACCACCTTATTAGAGTCCATTAGTTTCCTTTTTCTTAAGTAATTTATCTGAAGACAAGAATTCTATAAATCATTTCAAATTGTATTAAGGCAAAGGAGACAATTAAGAAAACTGCAAAATTTAAATTCAATAGAGTATTGACAATTCATTTATCCCTAGCAAATTTTAAAATTCCAAAAATTGTAAAAATGCAATATTTTGATTTTTAAATTTATTGTTAATGTCGTTTGATTTGATTGGTGAGAAAAATACAATATTTGAATATCTTAATTGAACAAAAATACAAGTAATGGACTTAATTGCATAAAATAAACTTTAGTGGATGAATATCATAAATAGCAGTCCCAAGTTTCAATGTTGTGTTAAGCATATATCCCTAAATGGGAGTGTAGAGCCTTCTTATTACAGTCGATTGCTTTTACTTTGTCTTAAGTTATTTGCCTGAAAATTATATAAAACATTTCAAATTACGTTGAGGCAAAGGAGACAATTCATAAAATACACTTCAAGTGGATGAATATTATAAATAGCAATCCCAAGTTTCAAAGCATATATCCTTAGATGGGGGTGCAGAACCTTTTTGTTACAGTCGATTCCTTTTGCTTTTTCATAAGTAATTTTGCTTGAAGATTATATAAATCATTTAAAATTGCGTTAAGGCAAAGGAGACAATTCAGAAAATTGCAAAATTTAAATTCAACAGAGTATTGACAATTCATTTATCCCTACCAAATTTTAAAATTCTAAAAATTGCAAAAATGCAATATTTTGATTTTTAAATTTATTGTTAATGTCGTTTGATTTGATTAATGAGAAAAATACAATATTTGAATATCTTAATTGAACAAAAATACAAGTAATGGACTCAATTGCATAAAAGACACTTTAGTGGATGAGTATTATAAATAGCAATCTCAAGTTTCAAGGTTGTGTGAAGCATATATCCCTAGATAGGAGTGGGGAACCACCTTATTATAGTCCATTGCTTTTCCTTTTTCTTAAGTAATTTGTCGGAAAACAAGAATTCTATAAATCATTTCAAATTGCATTAAGGCAAAGGAGACAATTAAGAAAATTGCAAAATTTAAATTCAATAGAGTATTGACAATTCATTTATCCCTAGTAGATTTTAAAATTCTAAAAATTGCAAAAATGCAATATTTTGATTTTTAAATTTATTGTTAATATCATTTGATTTGATTAGTGAGAAAAATACAATATTTGAATATCTTAATTGAACAAAATTACAAGTAATGGACTCAATTGTATAAAATACACTTTAGTGGATAAATATTATAAACAGCAATCCCAAGTTTCAATGTTGTGTTAAACATATATCCCTAGATGAGAGTGTAGAACCTTCTTATTACAATCCATTGCTCTTGTTTTTTCTTAAGTAATTTGCCTAAAGATTATATAAATTATTTCAAATTGCCTTAAAGCAAAGGAGAAAATTTAGAAAATTGCAAAATTTAAATTCAACAGAGTATTAACAATTCATTTATCCCTAGATGGGAGTGGGGAACCATCTTTTCAAATTGCATTGAGGAAAAGGAGAAAATTAAGAAAATTACAAAATTATAATTCTACATTTTATTGACAATTTATTTATCCTAAGCAGATTTTAAAATTCTAAAAATTGCAAAAATGCAATATTTTGATTTTTAAATTTGTTGTCAATGTCGTTAGATTTGATTGGTGAGAAAAATGCAATATTTTAATAAGTTAAATGAACAAAAATACAAGTAATGGACTCAATTGCATAAAATGCACATTAGTGGATGAATATTATAAATAGCAATCCTAAGTTTCAATGTTGTGTTAAGCATATATCCCAATATGGGAGTGCAGAACCTTCTTATTACAGTCCATTACTTTTGCTTTTTCTTAAGTAATTTGCCTGAAGATTATACAAATCATTTCAAATTGTGTTGAGGCAAAGGAGACAATTCAAAAAATTGCAAAATTTAAATTCAACAGAGTATGGAAAATTCATTTATCCCTAGCAGATTTTAAAATTTTCAAAATTGCAAAAATGCAATATTTTGATTTCTAAATTTATTATTAATGTCGTTTGATTTGATTGGTGAGAAAAATATAATATTTGAACACGTTAATTGAACAAAAATAGAAGTAATGGACTCAATTGCATAAAATACACTTTAATGGATGAATATTACAAATAGCAATTTCAAGTTTCAATGTTGTGTCAAACATATATCCCTAGATAGGAGTGCAGAACCGTCTAATTACAGTCCATTGCTTTGGCTATTTCTTAAGTAATTTGCAGAAGATTATATAAATGATTTCAAATTGCGTTGAGGCAAAGGAGACAATTCAAAAAATTGTAAAATTTAAATCCAATAGAGTATTGACAATTCATTTATCCTTAGCAAATTTTAAAATTCAAAAAATTGCAAAATTGAAATATTTTGATTTTTTATATTTATTGTTAATATTGTTTGATTTGATTGGTGAGAAAAATAGAATATTTGAATATGTTAATTGAATAAAGATACAAGTAATGGACTCAATTGCATAAAAGACACTTTAGTGGATGAATATTATAAATAGCAATCTCAAGTTTCAATGTTGTGTTAAGCATATATCCCTGGATGGGAGTGCAGAACCTTCTGATTACAATCCATTGCTTTTACTTTTTCTTAAGTAATTTGCCTGAAGATTATATAAATCATTTCAAATTGTGTTGAGGCAAAGGAGACAATTCTGAAAAGTGCAAAATTTAAATTCAATAGAGTATTGACAATTTATTTATCCCTAGCAGGTTTTAAAATTCTAAAAATTGGAAAATTGAAATGTGCTGAGTTTTAAATTTATTGTTAATATCATTTGATTTAATTGGTGAGAAAAATATAATATGTGAAAAATATAATATTTGAATATGTTAATTGAGCAAAAATACAAGTAATGGACTCAATTGCATAAAAGACACTGTAGTGGATGAATATTATAAATAGTAATCTCAAGTTTCAAGGTTGTGTGAAGCATATATCCTTATATGGGAGTGGGGAACCATCTTATTAGAGTCCATTGCTTTTTGTTTTTCTTAAATAATTTGTCTAAAGACAAGAATTCTATAAATCATTTCAAATTGCATTGAGGCAAAGGAGACAATTAAAAAAATTGCAAAATGTAAATTCAACAGAGTATTGACAATTCATTTATCCTTAGCAAATTTTAAAATTCGAAAAATTGCAAAATTGAAATATTTTGATTTTTTATATTTATTGTTAATATCGTTTGATTTAATTGGTGAGAAAAATAGAATATTTGAATATGTTAATTGAATAAAGATACAAGTAATGGACTCAATTGCATAAAAGACACTTTAGTGGATGAATATTATAAATAGGAATATCAAGTTTCAAAGTTGTGTGAAGCATATATCCCTAGATGGGAGTGTGGAACGATCTTATTAGAGTCCATTGCTTTTTTTTTTCTTAAGTAATTTGTCTGCAGATAGGAGTTCTATAAATCATTTAAAATTGTATTAAGGCAAAGGAGACAATTAAGAAAATTAAAAAATTTAAATTTAAGAGATTATTGATAATTTATTTATCCCTAGCAGATTTTAAAATTCTAAAAATTGCCAAAACGCAATATTTTGATTTTTAAATTTGTTGTTAAAGTCGTTTGATTTGATTGGTGATAAAAATACAATATTTGAATAAGTTAATTGAACAAAAATACAAGTAATGGACTCAATTGCATAAAATACACTTTAGTGGATGAATATTATAAATTGGAATCCCAAGTTTCAATTTTGGGTTAAGCATATATCCCTAAATGGGAGTGCAAAACCTTCTTATAACAATCCATTACTCTTCCTTTTTCTTAAGTGATTTGCCTGAAAATTATATAAATCATTTCAAATTGCTTTAGGGCAAAGGAGACAATTTAGAAAAATGCAAAATTTAAATTCAACAGAGTACTGACAATTTAGTTATCCCTATTAGATTTTAAAATTATAAATATTGCAAAATTGAAATATTTTGATTTTTATATTTATTGTTAATGTCGTTTGATTTAATTGGTGAGAAAAATATAATATGTGAAAAATATAACATTTGAATATGTCAATTGAACAAAAATACAAGTAATGGACTCAATTGCATAAAATACACTTTAATGGATGAATATTAGAAATAGCAATCTCAAGTTTCAATGTTATGTTAAGCATATATCCTTAGATGGGAGTGCAGAACCTTCTTATTATAGTCCATTGCTTTTACTTTTTCTTAAGTAATTTGCTCGAAGATTATATAAATCATTTCAAATTGCGTTCAGGCAAAGGAGACAATTCAAAAAATTGCAAAATATAAATTCAACAAAGTATTGACAATTCATTTATCCCTCCAAGATTTTAAAATTCTAAAAATTGAAATATTGAAATATTTTGATTTTTAAATTTATTGTTAATGTCGTTTGATTTAATTGGTGAGAAAAATGTAATATGTGAAAAATATAATATTTGAATATGTTAATTGCACAAAAATACAAGTAATGGACTCAATTGCATAAAAGACACTTTAGTGGATGAATATTATAAATGACAATCTCAAGTTTCAAGGTTGTGTGAAGACAAGAATTCTAGAAATCATTTCAAATTGCGTTGAGGGAAAGGAGACAATTCAGAAAATTGCAAAATTTAAATTCAACATAGTATTGACAATTCACTTATCTCTAGCTGATTTTAAAATCCTAAAAATTACAAAATTGAAATATTTTGATTTTTAAATTTTTTGTTAATGTCGTTTGATTTAATTCGTGAGAGAAATATAATATGTGAAAAATATAATATTTGAATATATTAATTGAACAAAAAAACAAGTAATGGACATAATCGCATAAAATACACTTTAGTGGATGAATATTATAAATAGCAGTCACAAGTTTCAATGTTATGTTAAGCATATATTCCAAGATAGGAGTGTAGAACCTTCTTATTACAGTCCATTACTTTTGCTTTTTCTTAAGTATTTTGGTTGAAAATTATATAAATCATTTCAAATTGCGTTGAGGCAAAGAAGACAATTTAGAAAATTGTAAAATTTAAATTCACAGAGTATTCATTTATCCCTACCAGATTTTAAAATTAAAAAAATTGCAAAATTGAAATATTTTGCTTTTTCAATTTAATGTTAATGTCGTTTGATTTAATTGGTGGGAAAAATATAATATGTGGAAAATATAATAATTGAATATGTTAATTGAACAAAAATACAAGTAATGTACTCAATTGCATAAAAAACACTTTAGTGGATGAATATTATAAATAACAATCTCAAGTTTCAAGGTTGTGTGAAGCATATATTCCTAGATGGGAGTGCGGAACCATCTTATTAGAGTCCATTGCTTTTCGTTTTTCTTAAGTAATTTGTGTGAAGACAAGAATTGTATAAATCATTTCAAATTGCATTAAGGCAAAGGAGACAATTAAGAAAATTGCAAAATTTAAATTCAACAAAGTATTGACAATTCATTTATCCTTAGCAGATTTTAAAATTCCAAAAATTGCAAAAATGGAATATTTTGGTTTTTAAATTTATTGTTAATATTGTTTGATTTGATTGGTGAGAAAAATACAATATTTGAATATGTTAATTGAACAAAAATACCAAAAATGAACTCAATTGCATAAAATACACTTTAGTAGATGAATATTATAAATAGCAATCCCAAGTTTCATTGTTGTGTTAAGCATATATCCCTAGATAAGAATGCAGAACCTTCTTATTACAGTCCATTGCTGTTGCTTTTTCTTAAGTAATTTGTCTGAAAATTATATAAATCATTTCAAATTGTGTTGAGGCAAAGGAGACAATTAAGAAAATTGCAAAATTTAAATTCAACAGAGTTTTTAAAATTCACTTATCCCTAGCAGATTTTAAAATTCAAAAAAGTGCAAAATTGAAATATTTTGATTTTTAAATTTATTGTTAATGTCGTTTGATTTAATTGGTGAGAAAATATAATATTTGAATATGTTAATTGAACAAAAATATAAGTAATGGACTCAATTGCATAAAATACACTTTAGTGGATGAATATTATAAATAACAGTCCCAAGTTTCAATGTTGTGTTAAGCATATATCCCTAGATGGGAGTGTAGAGCCTTCTTATTACAGTAGATTGTTTTTGCTTTTTCTTAAGTAATTTGCCTGAAGATTATATAAATTATTTCAAATTGCGTTGAGGCAAAGGAGATAATTCCAAAAATTGCAAAATTTAAATTCAATAGAGTATTGACAATTAATTTATCCTTAGCAAACTTTAAAATTTGAAAAAGTGCAAAATTGAAATATTTTGATTTTTAAATTTAATGTAAATGTCGTTTGATTTAATTGGTGAGAAAAATATGATATGTGAAAAATATAATATTTGAATGTGTCAATTGAACAAAAATACAAGTAATGGACTCAATTGCATAAAAGACACTTTAGTGGATGGATATTATAAATTGCAATACCAAGTTTCAATGTTGTGTTAAGCATATATCCCTAGATGGGAGTGCAGAACCTTCTTGTTACAGTCCTTTGCTTTGGCTTTTTCTTAAGTAATTTGCCTGAAAATTATGTAATTCATTTCAAATTGCCTTGAGGTAAAGGAGACAATTCAGAAAATTGCAAAAGTGAAATTCAATAGAATATTGAGAATTCATTTATCCCTAGCAGATTTAAAAATTCTAAAAATTTAAAAATAAATTTAAGAATCAAAATATTGCAAAAATGCAATATTTTGATTCTTAAATTTATTTTTAATGTCGTTTGATTTAATTGGTAAGAAAAATGTAATATGTGAAAAATATAATATTTGAATATGTTAATTGAACAAAAATACAAGTAATGGACTCAATTGCATAAAAGAGACTTTAGTGGATGAATATTATAAATAGCAATCTCAAGTTTCAAGGTTGTGTGAAGCATATATCCCTCGATAGGAGTGGCGAACCACCTTATTAGAGCCCTTTGCTTTTCTTTTTTCTTAAGTAATTTGTCTGAAAACAAGAATTCTATAAATCATTTCAAATTTCCTTGAGGCAAAAGAGACAATTAAGAAAATTGCAAAATTTAAATTCAACAGAGTATTGACAATTCATTTATCCCTAGTAGAATTTAAAATTCTAAAAATTGCAAAAATGCAATATTTTGATTTTTAAACTTATTGTTAATGTTGTTTGATTTGATTGGTGAGAAAAATGCAATATTTGAATATCTTAATTGAACAAAAATACAAGTAATGGACTCAATTGCATAAAATACAATTTAGGGGATGAATATTATAAATATCAATCCCAATAGCAATCTCTAGATAGGAGTGCAGAATCTTCTTATTACAATCTATTGCTTTTGCTTTTTCTTAAGTAATTTGCCTGAAAATTATATAAATCATTTCAAATTGCGTTGAGGCAAAGGACACAATTCAGAAAATTGCAAAATTTAACTTCAACAGAGTATTGAAAATTCATTTATCCCTAGCAAATTTTAAAATTCTAAAAATTCCAAAAATGCAATATTTTGATTTTTAAATTTGTTTTTAATGTCGTTTGACTTGACTGGTGAGAAAAATATAATATGTGAAAGATATAATATTTGAATATGTTAATTGAACAAAAATACAAGTAATGGACTCAATTGCATAAACGACATTTTAGTGGATGAATATTATAAATAGCAATCCCAAATTTCAAGATTGTGTGAAGCATATATCCCTAGATGGGAGCGGGGGAGCATCTTATTAGAGTTCATTCCTTTTCTTTTTTCTTAACTAATTTGTCTGAAAACAAGAATTCTATAAATCATTTCAAATTGCATTTAGGCAAAGGAGACAATTAATAAATTTTCAAAATTTAAATTCAATAGATTATTGATAATTTATTTATCTCTAGCAGATTTTAAAATTCTAAAAATTGCAAAAGTGCAATATTTTGATTTTTAAATTTGTTGTTAATGTCGTTTGATTTAATTGGTGAGAAAAATACAAGATTTGAATAAGTTAATTGAATAAAATTACAAGTAATGGACTCAATTGCATAAAAAACACTTTAGTGGATGAATATTATAAATAGCAATCCCAAGTTTCAATGTTTTGTTAAGCATATATCCCTAGATGGGAGTGCATAACCTTCTTATTATAGTCCATTGCTTTTGTTTTTTTCTTAAGTAATTTGCCTGAAAATTATATAAATCATTCTAAATTGCGTTGAGGCAAAGGACACAATTCAGAAAATTGCAAAATTTAACTTCACCAGAGTATTGACAATTCATTTATCCCTGGCAGATTTTAAAATTCTAAAAATTGCAAAATTGAAATATTTTGATTTTTAAATTTATTGTTAATGTCGTTTGTTTTAAGTGGTGAGAAAATATAATATGTGAAAAATATAATATTTTAATATGTTAATTGAACATAAATACAAGTAATGGACTAAATTGCATAAAAGACACATTAGTGGATGAATATTATAAATAGCAATCCCAAGTTTCAAGATTGTGTAAAGCATATATCCCTAGATGGGAGTGCGGAAGCATCTTATTAGAGTTCATTGCTTTTCCGTTTTCTTAAGTAATTTGTCTGAAGACAAGAATTCTATAAATTATTTCAAATTGCATTGAGGCAAAGGAGACAATTAAGAAAATTACAAAATTTAAATTCAACAGAGTATTGACAATTCATTTATCCCTAACAAATTTTAAAATTCTAAAAATTACAAAAATGCAATATTTTTATTTTTAAATTTATTGTTAATGTCGCTTGATTTGATTGGTGAGAACAATACAATATTTGAATATCTTAATTGAACAAAAATACAAGTAATGGACTCAATTGCATAAAATACAATTTAGTGGATGAATATTACAAATATCAATCCCAAGTTTCAATGTTGTGTTAAGCATATATCTCTAGATGAGAGTGCAGAACCTTTTTATTACAGTCTAATGCTTTTACTTTTTCTTAAGTAATTTGCCTGAAAAATATATGAATTATTTCAAATTGTGTTGAGGCAAAGGAGGCAATTTAGAAAAGTGCAAAATTTAAATTGAACAGAGTATTGACAATTCATTTATCCCTAGCAGATTTTAAAATTCTAAAAATTGCAAAAATGCAATATTTTGATTTTTAAATTTGTTGTTAATGTCGTTTGATTTAGTTGGAGAGAAAAATATAATATTTGAATAACTTAATTGAACAAAAATATAAGTAATGGACCCAATTGCATAAAATACACTTTAGTGGATGAATATTATAAATAGCAATCCCATGTTTCAATGTTTTGTTAAGCATATATCCGTAGATGGGAGTGCAAAACCTTATTATTACAGTTTATTGCTTTTGTTTTTTCTTAAGTAATTTTCCTAAAAATTATATAAATCATTTCAAATTGCGTTAAGGCAAAGGACACAATTCTGAAAATTGCAAAATTTAATTTCAACAGAGTATTGACAATTCATTTATCCCTGGTAGATTTTAAAATTCTAAAAATTGTAAAATTGAAATATTTTGATTTTTAAATTTATTATTAATGTCGTTTGTTTTAAGTGGTGAGAAAATATAATATGTGAAAAGTATAATATTTGAATATGTTAATTGAACATAAATACAAGTAATGTACTAAATTGCATAAAGGACACTTTAGTGGATGAATATTATAAATAGCAATCCCAAGTTTCAAGATTGTGTGAAGCATATATCCCTAGATGGGAGTGCAGAACCATCTTATTAGAGTCCATTGCTTTTTGTTTCTCTTCAGTAATTTGTCTGAAAACAAGAATTCTATAAATCATTCCAAATTGCATTGAGGCAAAGGAGAAGGAGACAATTAAGAAATTTTTGAAATTTAAATTCAACAGATTATTGACAATTTATTTGTTCCTAGTAAATTTTAAAATTCTAAACATTGCAAATGTGAAATATTTTGATTTTTAAATCTGTTGTTAATGTCATTTGATTTGATTGTTGAGAAAAATACAATATTTGAATAAGTTAATTGAACAAAAATACAAGTAATGGTCTCAATTGCATAAAATACACTTTAATGGATGAATATTATAAATAGCAATCCCAAGTTTCAATGTTGTGTTAAGCATATATCCCTAAATGGGAGTGCAGAACCTTCTTATTATGGTCTATTGCTTTTGCTTTTTCTTAAGTAATTTGCGTGAAGATTATATAAATCATTCCAAATTGTGTTGAGGCAAAGGACGCAATTTAGAAAATTGCAAAATTTAAATTGAACAGAGTATTGACAATTTACTTATCCATAGTAGATTTTAAAATTCAAGAAATTGCAAAATTGAAATATTTTTATTTTTCAATTTATTGTTAATGTTGTTTGATTTAATTGGTGAGAAAAATATAATATGTGAAAAATATAATATTTGAATATGTTAATTGACCAAAAATACAAGTAATGGATTCAATTGCATAAAAGAGACTTTAGTAAATGAATATTATAAATAACAATCTCAAGTTTCAAGGTTGTGTAAAGCATATATCCCTAGATGAGAGTGGGGAACCATCTTATTAGAGTCCATTCCTTTTCCTTTTTCCTAACTAATTTGTCTGAAGACAAGAATTCTATATATCATTTCAAATTGCATTAAGGCAAAGGAGACAATAAAGAAAATTTCAAATTTTAAATTCAACAGATTATTGACAATTTATTTATCCTTGGCAGATTTTAAAATTCTAAAAATTGCAAAAATGAAATATTTTGATTTTTAAATTTGTTGTTAATGTCGTTTGATTTGATTGGTGAGAAAAATACAACATTTAAATATCTTAATTGAACAAAATTACAAGTAATGGATTCAATTGCATAAAATACACTTTGGTGGATGAATATTATAAACAACAATCCTAAGTTTCAATGTTGTGTTAAGCATATATCCCTAGATGGGAGTGCAGAACTTTGTTATTACAGTCGATTGCTTTTGCTTTTTCATAAGTAATTTGCTTGGTGATTATATAAATCATTTCTAATTGCATTGAGGCAAAGGAGACAATTCAAAAAATAGCAACGGAGAATTGGCAATTCATTTATTCCTAATAGATTTTAAAATTCTAGAAAGTGCAAAAATGCAATATTTTGATTTTTCAATTTAATGTTAATGTCGTTTGATTTGATTGGTGAGAAAAATAAAATATTTGAATATCTTAATTGAACAAAAATTCAAGTAATGGACTTAATTGCATAAAATACAGTTTAGTAGATGAATATCATAAATAACAGTCCCAAGTTTCAATGTTGTGTTAAGCATATATCCCTAGATGGGAGTGCAGAACTTTGTTATTACAATCAATTGCTTTTGCTTTTTCATAAGTAATTTGTCTGGTGATTATATAAATCATTTCTAATTGCGTTGAGGCAAATGAGACACTTTAGTGGATGAATTTTATAGATAGCAATCCCAAGTTTCAAAATTGTGTAAAGCATATATTCTTAGATGAGAGTGCAGAAACATCTTATTAGAGTCCATTGCTTTTCCTTTTTCGTAAGTAATTTGTCTGAAAATAAGAATTTTATAAATCATTTCAAATTGCATTGAGGCAAAGGAGAACATTAAGAAAATTGCAAATTTTAAATTCAACAGAATATTGATAATTCATTTATCCCTAACAAATTTTAAAATTCTAAATATTGCAAAATTGCAATATTTTTATTTGTAAATTTATTATTAATGTCGTTTGATTTGGTTGGTGAGAAAAACACAATATTTGAATATCTTAATCGAACAAAAATACAAGTAATGGACTCAATTGCATAAAATACAATTTAGTGGATGATATTATAAATAGCAAACCCAAGTTTCAATGTTGTGTTAAGCATATATCTCTAGACGGGAGTGCAAAATCTTCTTGTTACAGTCTATTGCTTTTGTTTTTCTTAAGTAATTTGTCTGAAGATTATATAAATCATTTCAAATTGCGTTGAGGCAAAGGAGGCAATTTAGAAAATTGCAAAATTTAAATTGAACAAAGTATTAACAATTCACTTATTCCTAACAGATTTTAAAATTCTAAAAATTGCAAGAATGCAATATTTTGATTTTTAAATTTGTTGTTAATGTCGTTTGATTTGATTGGTGAGAAAAATACAATATTTGAATATCTTAATTGAACAAAATTTGAAGTAATGGACTTAATTGCATAAAATACACTTTAGTGGATGAATATTATAAATAGCAATCCAAGTTTCAATGTTGTGTTAAGCATATATCCCTAGATGGGAGTGTAGAACCTTCTTATTACAGTCTATTGCTCTTGTTTTTTCTTAAGTAATTTGCCTGAAGATTATATAAATTATTTCAAATTGCGTGGAGGCAAAGGAGACAATTTAGAAAATTGCAAAATTTAAATTCAACAGAGTATTGACAATTCATTTATCCCTAATAGATTTTAAAATTCTAAAAATTGCAAAATTGAAATATTTTCATTTTTAAATTTATTGTTAATGTCGTTTGGTTTAATTTGTGTGAAAAATCTAATATTTGAATATGTTAATTGAACAAAAATACAAGTAATGGACTCTATTTAATAAAGGACACTTTAGTGGATAAATATTATAAATAGCAATCTCAAGTTTCAAGGTTGTGTAAAACATATATCCCTAGATAGGAGTAGGGAACCACCTTATTAGAGTTGAAGTTTCCAACTTCACCCTAGGATCTACTAGTTTATGATATTGAGAGGGGGGTGAATCAGTATCACCACAATTCGCAATTCGCAAGTAAGTGAACAACTTCAATCTCTTCTTAAAAGCGAACTCTTTCTCAGATTCAACTAAGGTAGATCTATTGCTACCTACTAATCACAATAGTCCCCAAAGTCACCTTTCAAACACCTTGCCTAATAGACAATTTGGATGTTCTTGTTTAGGTCTTCGTTAGGCTATGGGTTGGTTGATACTTTAACTGCGTTCACAACTCAATTCAAAACACAGAACGTAAAGCAAATTAAGGACACACGAGATTTATGTGGTTCCGTCAACGTGACGTACATCCACGGTGGTAGGGACTCTCCTTTACCGAGACTATCCACTATACTTGAGAATTCTAGTTACAATGGATGTCTTAATCTTCTGCTCCTTTCACTATTGCAATTACTAAGCAAGTACAATACAAAGAATGTCACTTACTGTGTCTACCCTTCTTCTAGCTTGTCTTGCCTCTGTTGAATTGAAAGGCTGCTCCATTACTGCTTAGAAGTTCACCGCAATGCTCTCTAACCTCTCTTGAAGAAATCTAGAAATACGTTGAGTTCTTTTTGATACTTCGCCAAATTCCTTCTCTAGGTTGTCTCACATAGATCCTGCTTTCACCATCTCACGGTCTCATCTGTCTCCTATTTCACGGTCTTACTGTTTCACGGCCTGTCCTCACGCTTCTAGTCTGTCACGCTGTTGCATGTTCTGGTCTCACGCCGTCTCCTGACGTACACCCATGCTTCTGGTCTGTCGTTTCACGTCTCTTGGCCTGCCTCACACTACTGGTTTTTCTGGTTCACATCTTTCGGCCTGCCTCACGCTTCTGGTCTGCTGTCTTCTCTTCTAGGTCGTGTCATGGATACTAGGTCTGTTGTCTTCTCTTTCAGGTGATCTCATGGATACCAGGTCTGCTGTCTTCTCTTCCGGGTGGTCTCACAGATACCAGATCTGCTGTCTTCTCTTCCGGGAGGTTTGTTTCTTATTTCTCCTCTTGCTGGTTATGCGTTTTTGGTTTGCTTGCAGGACATGTTTCTAGTTTCCTTGCAGGAGGTCACACGTTCTGGTTTGCTCTCCCGGTGGTGATGTTTTTGGTTTGCTCTCCCAGTGGTGTCATTTCTGATCTCTTGTCGTTCTGCTCTCTTTTCGGCCGTCTCCTCTTGACCTCTGTTCTTCGTTCAGCCCCCCTTCGGTCGTCTCCTCTTTTTCTCCTTTTTTTTTTTTTTGCCGACAGTGGGGTTCCCTTTTGGTATATTATTGTCTCTTCTTTTTGGCCGGTTGTTGTATGGTTGCTGTTTATTCAATTTTGTTGGCCCCCCTTTTTTGTTTTGTCTTCCAAGGCCTTTATATACGCTCTTCCATGAAACCCTAATAGGGCTTACATGGCAGATTTATGTTCTTGCCCTTATGCAACGAATTTACTTTCTTGCCCTTCCATGTGGCTTTACTTTCTTGCACACTTAACCCTAGTTGACAACAATTACAACCCATACAAGGCTATGAGAACAACAATCTCCCCCTTTGTAATTGTTGGCAACACTCACAACAAAAACCATTATGCAACAGTCCTTCATAATCTTCTTAGAGTAATAATCCAGAAGTAGATGAATTACAACTCCCCCTAAATATGCACTCCCCCTTCCTTAACAGCTCCCCCTGCATTGTTGCTTCTCTCTCCCTTTGCCAACCAATTACAAATTTGAAAAACCTGCAAAGTAGAGATGGAGGATTCACCTGAACTTTAGGCTTGAGGAGGCATTTGCACAGACATACTCATTCTGTGCTTTTCAAAGATCTCTGTGGACAGAGGTTTAGTTAGAATATCTGAGATTTGATCTTTAGTGCCGACATACTCCAACTGAATTAGACGGGAGTGCAGAATCTTCTTATTACAGTCTATTGCTTTTGCTTTTTCTTAAGTAATTTGCTTGAAGATTATATAAATCATTTCAAATTGCGTTGAGGCAAAAGAGGTAATTTAGAAAATTGCAAAATTTAAATTGAACAGACTATTGACAATTCACTTATCCATAGGAGATTTTAAAATCCAAAAAATTGCAAAATTGAAATATTTTGATTTTTCAATTTATTGTTAATGTCGTTTGATTTAATTGGTGAGAAAAATATAATATGTGAAAAATATAATATTTGAATATGCTAATTGACCAAAAATACAAGTAATGGACTCAATTGCATAAAAGACACTTTAGTAGATGAATATTATGAATTGCAATCTCAAGTTTCAAGGTTGTGTGAAGTATATATCCCAAGATGGGAGTGGGGAACCATCTTATTAGAGTCCATTCCTTTTCCTTTTTCTTAACTAATTTGTCTCAAGACAATAATTCTATAAATCATTTCAAATTGCATTAAGGCAAAAGAGACAATTAAGAAAATTTCAAAATTTAAATTCAACAGATAATTAACAATTTATTTATCCCTAGCAGATTTTAAAATTCTAAAAATTGCAAAAATGCAATATTTTGATTTTTAAATTTGTTGTTAATGTCGTTTGATTTGATTGGTGAGAAAAATACAATATTTGAATATCTTAATTGAACAAAAATACAAGTAATGGACTTAATTGCATAAAATACACTTTAGTGGATGAATATCATAAATAGCAGTTTCAAGTTTCAATGTTATGTTAAGCATATATCTCTAGATGTGAGTGCAGAACCTTCTTATTACAGTCCATTGCTTTTGCTTTTTCATAAGTAATTTGCCTGATGATTATATAAATCATTTCAAATTGCGTTGAGGCATAGGAGAGAATTCAGAAAATAGCAAAATTTAAATTCAAAAGAGAATTGATAATTCATTTATCCCTAGTAAATTTAAAAATTCTAGAAATTGCAAAAATGCAATATTTTGATTTTTAAATTTATTGTAATATCGTTTGGTTTGATTGGTGAGAAAAATACATTATTTGAATATCTTAATCGAACAAAAATACAAGTAATGGACTTAATTGCATAAAATACACTTTAGTGGATGAATATTCTAAATAGCAATCCCAAGTTTCCATGTTGTGTTAAGGATATAACCCTAGATGGGATTACAGAACCCTTTTATTACAATCCATTGCTTTTTCTTTTTCTTAAGTAATTTGCCTAAAGATTATATAAATCATTTCAAATTCCTTTGAGCCAAAGGAGATAATTTAGAAAATTGCAAAATTTAAATTTAATAGAGTATTGACAATTCATTTATCCCTAGCAGATTTTAAAATTTGAAAAATTGCAAAATTGAAATATTTTGATTTTTAAATTTCTTGTTAATGTCGTTTAATTTAATTGCTGAGAAAAATATAATATTTGATTATGTTAATTGAGCAAAAATACAAGTAATGGACTCAATTGCATAAAAGACACTTTAGTGGATGAATATTATAAATAGCAATCTCAAGTTTCAAGGTTGTGTGAAGCATATATCCCTAGATGGGAGTGGGAAACCATCTTATTAGAGTCCATTCCTTTTCCTTTTTCTTAACTAATTTGTCTAAAGACAAGAATTCTATAAATCATTTCAAATGGCATTGAGGCAAAAAGAGACAATTAAGAAATTTTTGAAATTTAAATTTAACAGATTATTGACAATTTATTTATGCTTAGAAGATTTTAAAATTCTAAAAATTGCAAAAGTGCAATATTTTGATTTTTAAATGTGTTGTTAATGTCGTTTGATTTGATTGGTGAGAAAAATACAATATTTGAATAAGTTAATTGAACAAAATTACAAGTAATGGACTCAATTGCGTAAAAAACACTTTAGTGGATGAATATTATAAATAGCAATCCCAAATTTCAATGCTTTGTTAAGCATATATCCCTAGATGGGAATACAGAACTTCTTATGACAATCCATTATTTTTGTTTTTTCTTAAGTAATTTGCCTCTAAATTATATAAATCATTTCAAATTGCGTGAAGGCAAAGGACACAATTTAGACAATTGCAAAATTTAAATTCAACAGATTATTGACAATTTATTTATCCCTAGCAGATTTTAAAATTCTAAAAATTGCAAAAGTGCAATATTTTGATTTTTTAATTTGTTGTTAACGTTGTTTGATTTGATTGGTGAGAAAAATACAATATTTGAATAAGTTAATTGAACAAAATTACAAGTAATGCACTGAATTGCATAAAATACGCTTTAATGGATGAATATTAGAAATAGCAATCTCCAGTTTCAAGGTTGTGTAGAGCATATATCCCTAGATGGGAGTGGGGAACCATCTTATTTGAGTCCATTGCTTTTCCTTTTTCCTAAGTAATTTGTTAGAAAACA
Organism: Bruguiera gymnorhiza; assembly: GCA_020883675.1. Lineage (NCBI taxonomy): Eukaryota > Viridiplantae > Streptophyta > Magnoliopsida > Malpighiales > Rhizophoraceae > Bruguiera > Bruguiera gymnorhiza. The sequence continues at coordinate 825,378 of JAIRCJ010000184.1, forward strand.
AGAATTTTATAAATCATTTTAAATTGCATTTAGGCAAAGGAGACAATTAAGAAAATTGTAAAATTTAAATTCTAAAGGTTATTGATGATTTATTTATCCCTAGCTGATTTTAAGGTTCTAAAAATTGCAAAAATGCAATATTTTGATTTTTAAATTTGTTGTTAATGTCGTTTGATTCGATTGGTGAGAAAAATACAATATTTGAATAAGTTAATTGAACAAAATTACAAGTAATGGACTCAATTATATGAAATACAATTTAGTGGATGACTATTATAAATAGCAATCCCAAGTTTCATTATTGTGTTAAGCATATATCCCTAGATAGGAGTGCAAAACCTTTATATTACAGTTCATTGCCTTTGCTTTTTCTTAAGTAATTTACCTGAAAATTATATAAATCATTTGAAATTACGTTGAGGCAAAGGAGACAATTTAGAAAATTGCAAAATTTAAATTCAACAAAGTACTGACAATTCACTTATCCCTAGTAGATTTTGAAATTCGAAAAATTGCAAAATTGAAATATTTTGATTTTTAAATTTATTGTTAATGTCGTTTGATTTAATTGGCGAGAAAAATATAATATTTGAATATGTTAATTGAACAAAAATACAAGTAATGGACTCAATTGCATAAAATACACTTTAATAGATGAATATTATAAATAGTAGTCCCAAATTTTATTGTTGTGTTAAGCATATATCCTTAGATAGGAGTGCAGAACTTTCTTATTATAGTCGATTGTTTTTGCTTTTTCTGAAGTAATTTGCCTGAAAATTATATAAATCTTTTCACATTGCGTTGAGGCAACGGAGACAACCTTGAAAATTGCAAAATTTAAATTCAATAGAGTATTGACAATTCATTTATCCCTAACAAATTTTAAAATTGGAAAAAATGCAAAATTAAAATATTTTGATTTTTAAATTTAATATTAATGTCATTTGATTTAATTGATAATAAAAATATAATATGAGAAAAATATAATATTTGAATATGTTAATTGAACAAAAATATAAATAATGGACTCAATTGCATAAAAGACACTTTAGTGGATGAATATTATAAATAGCAATCCCAAGTTTCAAGATTGTATGAAGCATATATCCCTAAATGCGAGTGCGGAACCATCTTATTAGATTCCATTGTTTTTCCTTTTTCTTAAGTAATTTGTTTGAAGTCAATAATTCTATAAGTCATTTCAAATTGCATTGAGGCAAAGGGGACAATTGAGAAAATTGAAAAATTTAAATTCAACAGATTATTGACAATTTATTTATCCTTAGCAGATTTTAAAATTCTAAAAATTGCAAAAATGTAATATTTTGATTTTTAAATTTGTTGTTAATGTCGTTCGATTTGATTAGTGAGAAAAATACAATATTTGAATAAGTTAATTAAACAAACATACAAGTAATGGACTCAATTGCATAAAAGACACTTTAGTGGATGAATATTATAAATAGTAATCTCAAGTTTCAAGGTTGTGTGAAGCATATATCCCTAAATGGGAGTGGGAAACCATCTTATTAGAGTCCATTGCTTTTCCATTTTCTTAAGAAATTTGTCTGAAGACAAGAATTCTATAAATCATTTCAAATTGCATTAAGGCAAAGGACACAATTCATAAAATTGCAAAATTTAAATTCAATAGATTATTGACGATTTATTTATCCCTATCAGATTTTAAAATTCTAAAAATTGCAAAAGTGCAATATTTTGATTTTTAAATTTGTTATTAATGTCATTTGATTTGATTGGCAAGAAAAATACCATATTTGAATAAGTTAATTGAACAAAATTACAAGTAATGGACTCAATTGCATAAAATACACTTTAGTGGATGAATATTATAAACAGTAATCCCAAGTTTCAATGTTTTGTTAAACATATATCCCTAGATTGGAGTGCAGAACCTTCTTATTACAGTTCATTGCATTTGCTTTTTCTTAAGTAATTTGCCTGAATATTATATAAATCATTTCAAATTACTTTGAGGCAAAGGAGACAATTCAAAAAATTGCAAAATTTAAATTCAATAGAGTATTGACAATTCATTTATCCCTAGCATATTTTAAAATTCGAAAAATTGCAAAATTGAAATATTTTGATTTTTAAATTTATTAATGTTGTTTAATTTAATTATTGAGAAAAATATAATATGTGAAAAAGATAATATTTGAATATGTTAATTGAACAAAAATATAAGTAATGGACTCAATTGCATAAAATACAATTTAGTGGATAAATATTATAAATAACAATCCCAAGTTTCAATGTTGTGTTAAGCATATATCTCTAGATGGGAGTGCAAAATCTTCTTCTTACAATCTATTGCTTTTGCTTTTTCTTAAGTAATTTGCTTGAAGAATATATGAATTATTTCAAATTGCGTTGAGGCAAAGGAGGCAATTTAGAAAAGTGCAAAATTTAAATTGAACAGAGTATTGACAATTCACTTATCCATACTTCTAAATTGAAATATTTTGATTTTTCAATTTATTGTTAATGTCGTTTGATTTAATCGGTGAGAAAAATATAATATGTGAAAAATATAATATTTGAATATTTTAATTGACCAAAAAGACAAGTAATGGACTCAATTGCAAAAAAGACACTTTAGTAGATTTTAAAATTCTAAAAATTGCAAGATGCAATATTTTGATTTTAAATTTGTTGTTAATGTCATTTCATTTGATTGGTGAGAAAAATATAATATGTGAAAATTATAATATTTGAATATGTTAATTGAACAAAAATACAAGTAATGGACTCAATTGCATAAAATACAATTTAGTGGATGAATATTATAAATAGCAAACCCAAGTTTCAATGTTATGTTAAGCATATATATCTAGATGGGAGTGCAGAATCTTCTTATTACAGTCTATTGCTTTTGCTTTTTCTTAAGTAATTTGCCTGAAGATAATATAAATCATTTCAAATTACTTTAAGGCAAAGAGACAATTCAGAAAATTGCAGAATTTAAATTCAATAGAGTATTGACAATTCATTTATTCCTAGCAGATTTTAAAATTCGAAAAATTACAAAATTGAAATATTTTGATTTTTAAATTTATTATTAATGTCGTTTAATTTAATTGTTGAGGACAATATAATATGCGAAAAATATAATATTTGAATATGTTAATTGAATATAAATACAAATAATGGAATCAATTACATAAAATACAATTTAGTGGATAAATATTATAAATAGCAAACTCAAGTTTCAATGTTGTGTTAAACATATATCTCTAGACGGGAGTGCAGAATCTTCTTATTACAGTCTATTGCTTTTGCTTTTTCTTAAGTAATTTTCCTCAAGATTATATAAATCATTTCAAATTACTTTGACGCAAAGGAGAGAATTCAGAAAATTGTAGAATTTAAATTCAATATAGTATTGACAATTCATTTATCTCTAGCAAATTTTAAAATTTGAAAAATTGCAAAATTGAAATATTTTGATTTTTAAATGTATTGTTAATGTCGTTTAACTTAATTGCTGAGGACAATATAATATGCGAAAAATATAATATTTGAATATGTTAATTGAATATAAATACAAATAATGGAATCAATTGCATAAAATACAATTTGGCGGATAAATATTATAAATAGCAAACCCAAGTTTCAATGTTGTGTTAAGCATATATCTCTAGACGAAAGTGCAGAATCTTCTTATTACAGTCTATTGCTTTTATTTTTTCTTAAGTAATTTGCCTGAAAATTATATAAATCATTTCAAATTGCATTGAGGCAAAGGAGACAATTTAGAAAATTGCAGAATTTAACTTCAACAGAGTATTGACAATTCATTTATCCCTAGCAAATTTTAAAATTCTATAAATTGCAAAATTGAAATATTTTGATTTTGAAATTTATTGTTAATGTCAATTGATTTAATTGCTAAGAAAAATATAATATGTGAATATGTTAATTGATCAAAAATACAAGTAATGGACTCAATTGCATAAAATACACTTTAGTAGAAGAATATTATAAATAGCAAACCCAAGTTTCAATGTTATCTTAAGCATATATCCCTAGATGGGAGTGGGGAACCATCTTGTTAAAGTCCATTCCTTTTCCTTTTTCTTAACTAATTTGTCTAAAGATAAGAATTCTATAAATCATTTCAAATTGCATTGAGGCAAAGGAGACAATTAAGAAATTTTCAAAATTTAAATTCAACAGATTATTGACAATTTATTTATCCCTAGCAGATTTTAAAATTCTAAAAATTACAAAAGTGCAATATTTTGATTTTTAAATTTGTTGTGAATGTCATTTGATTTGATTGGTGAGAAAAATACAATATTTGAATAAGTTAATTGAACAAAAATACAAGTAATGGACTCAATGGCATAAAATAAACTTTAGTGGATGAATATTACAAATTGCAATCCAAGGTTTCAATGTTATGTTAAGCATATATCCCTAGATGGGAGTGCAAAACCTTTTCTTACAGTTCATTCCTTTTGCTTTTTCTTAAATAATTTGTCTAAAGATTATATAAATCATTTCAAATTGCGTTGAGGCAAAGGAGACAATTCATAAAATAGTAAAATTTAAATTCAACATAGAATTGACAATTCATTTATCTTGAGCAGATTTTAAAATTTTAGAAATTGCAAAAATGCAATATTTTGATTTTTAAATTTATTGTTAATGTCGTTTGATTTGATTGGTGAGAAAAATACAATATTTAAATATCTTAATTGAACAAAATTACAAGTAATGGACTTAATTGTATAAAATACACTTTAGTAGATGAATATTATAAATAGTAATCCCTAGTTTCAATGTTGTGTTAAGTACATATCCCTAGATGGGAGTGCAGAACTTTCTTATTACAGTCCATTCGTTTTGCTTTTTCTTGAGTAATTTGCCTAAAATTATAAAAATCATTTCAAATTGCGTTGAGGCAAAGGAGAGAATTCAAGAAATATCAAAATTTAAATTCAACAGAATATTGACAATTCATTTATCCCTAACAGATTTTAAAATTTTAAAAATTGCAAAATTGAAATATTTTGATTTTTAAATTTATTGTTAATATCGTTTGATTTAATTGGTGAGAAAATTATAATATGTAAAGAATATAATATTTAAATAAGTTAATTGAGCAAAAATATAAGTAATGGACTCAATTGCATAAAAGACACTTTAGGGGATGAATATTATAAATAACAATCTCAAATTTCAAGGTTGTGTGAGTCATATATCCCTAGATGGGAGTGGGGAACCATCTTATTAGACTCCATTCATTTTCCTTTTTCTTAGCTAATTTGTCTGAAGACAAGAATTCTATAAATGATTTCAAATTGCATTGAGGCAAAGGAGACAATTAAGAAATTTTCAAACTTTACATTCAACAAATTATTGGCAATTTATTTATCCCTAACAGATTTTAAAATTCAAAAAATTGCAAACGTGCAATATTTTGACTTTTAAATTTGTTGTTAATGTCATTTGATTTTATTAGTGAGAAAAATACAATATTTGAATAAGTTAATTGAACCAAATTACAAGTAATGGACTGAATTGGATAAAATACACTTTGGTGGATGAATATTATAAATAGCAATCTTAAGTTTCAAGGTTGTGTTAAGCATATATCCCTAAATGGGAGTGGGGAACCATCTTATTCGAGTACATTGCTTTTCCTTTTTCCTATGTAATTTGTTAGAAAACAAGAATTCTATAAATCATTTTAAATTGCATTGAGACAGAGGAGACAATTAAGAAAATTACAAAATTTAAATTCTAAAGATTGTTGATGATTTATTTATCCCTAGCTAATTTTAAAGTTCTAAAAATTGCAAAAATGCAATCTTTTGATTTTTACATTTGTTGTTAATGTCGTTTGATTTGATTGGTGAGAAAAATACAATATTTGAATAAGTTAATAGAACAAAATTACAAGTAATGGACTGAATTGGATAAAATACACTTTAGTGGATGAATATTATAAATAGCAATCCAAGGTTTCAATGTTGTGTTAAGCATATATCCCTAGATGGGAGTGCAAAACCTTCTTATTACAGTCCATTCCTTTTACTTTTTCTTAAGTAATTTGCCTCAAGATTATATAAATCATTTCAAATTGCGTTTAGGCAAAGTAGACAATTCAGAAAATAGCAAAATTTAAATTCAACAGAAAATTAGCAATTCATTTATCCCTAATAGATTTTAAAATTTTAGAAATTGCAAAAATGCAATATTTTGATTTTTAAATTTATTGTTAATATCGTTTAATTTGATTGGTGAGAAAAATATAATATTTGAATATCTTAATTGAACAAAATTACAAGTAATGGACTCAACTGCATATAATATACTTTAGTGGATGAATATTATAAATAGCAATCTCAAGTTTCAATGTTGTGTTAAGCACATATCCCTATATGCGAGTGCAGAACCTTCTTATTACAGTCCATTCGTTTTGCTTTTTCTAAATTAATTTGCCTAGAGATTACATAAATCATTTCAAATTGCATTGTGACAAAGGAGACAATTCAGAAAATACCAAAATTTAAATTCAATAGAGTATTGACAATTTATTTATCCCTAGTAGATTTTAAAATTCTAAAAATTGCAACTTTGAAATATTTTGATTTTTAAATTTATTGTTAATGTCATTTGATTTAATTGGTGAGAAAAATATAATATGTAAAAAATATAATATTCGAATAAGTTAATTGAGCAAAAATACAAGTATTGGACTCAATTGCATAAAAGACACTTTAATGGATGAATATTATAAATAGCAATCTCAAGTTTCAAGGTTGTGTCAAGCATATATCCCTAGATGGGAGTGGGGAACTATCTTATTAGAGTACATTCCTTTTCCTTTTTCTTAACTAATTTGTCTGAAGACAAGAATTCTATAAATCATTTCAAATTGCATTAAGGCAAAGGAGGCAATTAAGAAATTTACAAAATTTAAATTCAACAGATGATTGACAATTTATTTATCCTTTGTAGATTTTAAAATTCTAAAAATTGCAAAAGTGAAATATTTTGATTTTTAAATTTGTTGTTAATGTCGTTTGATTTGATTGGTGAGAAAAATACAATATTTGAATATCTTAATTGAAACAAATTACAAGTAACAGACTCAATTGCATAAAATATACTTTAGTGGATGAATATTATAAATAGTAATCCCAAGTTTCAATGTTGTGCTAAGCACATATCCCTATATGCGAGTGCAGAACTTTCTTAGTACAGTCCATTCGTTTTGCTTTTTCTTAAGTAATTTGCCTAAAAATTAGATAAATCATTTCAAATTGCATTGTGACAAAGGAGACAATTCAGCAAAATACCAAAATTTAAATTCAATAGAGTATTGACAATTCATTTATCCCTAGTAGATTTTAAAATTCTAAAAATTGCAAATTTGAAATATTTTGATTTTTAAATTTATTGTTAATGTCGTTTGATTTAATTAGTGAGAAAAATATAATATGTAAAAAATATAATATTCGAATAAGTTAATTGAGCAAAAATACAAGTAATGGATTCAATTGCACAAAAGACACTTTAGTGGATGAAAATTATAAATAGCAATCTCAAATTTCAAGGTTATGTGAAGCATATATCCCTATATGGGAGTGGAGAACCATCTTATTCGAGTCCGTTGCTTTTCCTTTTTCCTAAGTAATTTGTTAGAAAACAAGAATTCTATAAATCATTTTAAATTGCATTGAGGTAGAGGAGACAATTAAGAAAATTGCAAAATTTAAATTCTGAAGATTGTTGATGATTTATTTATCCTTAGCAAATTTTAAAGTTCTACAAATTGCAAAAATGCAATCTTTTGATTTTTAAATTTGTTGTTAATGTCCTTTGATTTGGTCGGTGAGAAAAATACAATTTTTGAATAAGTTAATTGAACAAACATACTAGTAATGGACTCAATTGCATAAAATACACTTTAGTGGATGAATATTATAAATAGCAATCTCAAGTTTCAATGTTGTGTTAAGCATATATCCCTGGATAGGAGTGCATAACCTTCTTATTACAGTCCATTGCTTTTGCTTTTTCTTAATTAATTTGGCTGAAAATTATATAAATCATTTTAAATTGTGTTAAGGCAAAGGAGACAATTTAGAAAATTGCAAAATTTAAATTCAGCAGAGTATTGACAATTCAGTTATCCCTGGCAGATTTGAAAATTCTAAAAATTGCAAAATTGAAATATTTTGATTTTTATATTTATTGTTAATGTCGTTTGATTTAATTGGTGAGAAAAATATAATATGTGAAAAATATAATATTTGAATATGTTAGTTGAACAAAAATACAAGTAATAGACTCAATTGCATAAAAGACACTTTAGTGGAAGAATATTATAAATAGCAAACTCAAGTTTCAAGGTTGTGTGAAGCATATATCCCTAGATGGGAGTGCAGAACTATCTTATTCGAGTCCATTGCTTTTCCTTTTTCTTAACTAATTTGTCTGAAGGCAAGAATTCTATAAATCATTTCAAATTGCATTGAGGCAAAGGAGACAATTAAGAAATTTTCAAAATTTAAATTTAACGGATTATTGACAATTTATTTATCCCTAACAGATTTTAAAATTCTAAAAATTCAAAAGTGCAATATTTTGATTTTTAAATTTATTGTTAATGTCGTTTGATTTGATTAGTGAGAAAAATACAATATTTGAATAAGTTAATTGAACAAAATTACAAGTAATGGACTTAATTGCATAAAATACACTTTAGTGGATGAATATTATAAATAGCAATCCAAAGTTTCAATGTTGTGTTAAGCGTATATCCCTAGATGGGAGTGCAAAACCTTCTTATTACAGTCCATTTCTTTTGCTTTTTCTTAAGTAATTTGCCTCAAGATTATATAAATCATTTCAAATTGCATTTAGGCAAAGGAGACAATGCAGAAAATAGCAAAATTTCAATTCAACGGAAAATTAACAATTCATTTATCCCTAACAGATTTTAAAATTTTAGAAATTGCAAAAGTGCAATATTTTGATTTTTAAATTTATTGTTAATGTCGTTTGATTTGATTGGTGAGAAAAATACAATATTTGAATATCTTAATTGAACAAAATTACAAGTAATGGACTCAATTGCATAAAATATACTTTAGTGGATCAATATTATAAATAGCAATCCCAAGTTTCAACGTTGTGTTAAGCATATATCCCTAGATGGGAGTGCAGAACCATCTTATTACAGTCCATTGCTTTTCTTTTCTCTTAAGTAATTTGCCTGAGGATTATATAAATCATTTCAAATTGCGTTGAGGCAAAGGAGACAATTTAGAAAGTTGCAAAATTTAAATTCAACAGAGTATTGACAATTCATTTATCCCTAAAAGAATTTAAAATTCTGAAAATTGCAAAATTGAAACATTTTCAATTTTAAGTTTATTGTTAATGTTGTTTGATTTAATTAGTGACAAAAATATAATATGTGAAAAATATAATATTTGAATATCTTAATTGAACAAAAATACAAGTAATGGATTCAATTACATAAAAGACACTTTAGTGGATGAAGATTATAAATACCAATCTCAAGTTTCAAGGTTGTGTAAAGTATATATCTCTAGATGGGAGTGGGAAACCATGTTAATAGAGTCCATTGCTTTTCCTTTTTCCTAAGTAATTTGTCAGAAGACAATAATTCTATAAATCATTTCAAATTGCACTAAGGCAAAGGATACATTTGAGAAATTTTCAAAATTGAAATTCAACAGAGTATTGACAATTCATTTATCCCTAGCTGATTTTAAAATTCTAAAAATTGCAAAAATGAAATATTTTTATTTTTAAATTTATTATTAATGTCGTTTGATTTGACTAGTGAGAGAAATACATTATTTGAATATCTTAATTGAACAAAAATACAAGTAATGGACTCAATTGCATAAAATACACTTTAGTGAATGAATATTATAAATAGCAATCCCAAGTTTCATTGTTGTGTTAAGCATATATCCATAGATGGGAGTGCAGAACCCTCTTATTATAGTCCTTTGCTTGTGCTATTTCATAAGTAATTTTCCCAAGGATTATATAAATCATTTCAAATTGTGTTTAGGCAAAGAAGACAATTTAGAAAATTGCAAAATTTCAATTCAACAGAGTACTGACAATTTACTTATCCCTAGTAGATTTTGAATTTCGAAAAATTGCAAAATTGAAATATTTTGATTTTTAAATTTATTGTTAATGTCGTTTGATTTAATTAGTGAGAAAAATATAATATGTGAAAAATACAATATTTGATTATCTTAATTAAACAAAAATACAAGTAATGGACTCAATTGCATAAAATAAAATTTAGTGGATGAATATTATAAATAGCAATCCCAAGTTTCATTGTTGTGTTAAGCATATATTCCTAGATAGGAGTACAGAACTTTTGTATTACAGTCCCTTGCTTTTGCTATTTCTTAAGTAATTTTCCTGAAGATTATATATATCATTTCAAATTGCGTTTAGGCAAAGGAGACAATTTAGAAAATTGTAAAATTTAAATTCAACAGAGTACTCACAATTCACTTATCCCTAGCAAATTTTAAAATTCAAAAAATTGCAAAATTGAAATATTTTGATTTTGAAATTTATTGTTAATGTTGTTTGATTTAATTGGTGATAAAAATATAAAATGCGAAAAATATAATATTTGAATATGTTAATTGAACAAAAATACAAGTAATGGACTCAATTGCATAAAAGACAATTAAGTGGATGAATATTATAAATAGCAATCTCAAGTTTCAAGGTTGTGTGATGCATATATGCATAGATGGGAGTGGGGAACCATTTTATTAGAGTCCATTGCTTTTCCTTTTTCCTATGTAATTTCTTTAAGGACAAGAAATCTATAAATCATTTCAAATTGCATTGAGGCAAAGGAGACAATTAAGAAAATTGTAAAATTTAAATTCAAGAGAGTATCGAAAATTCATTTATCCCTGACAGATTTTAAAATTCTAAAACTTGCCAAAATGGAATATTTTGATTTTTAAATGTATTGTCAATGTCATTTGATTTGATTGGTGAGAAAAATACAATATTTGAATATCTTAACTGAACAAAAATACAAGTAATGGACTCAACTGCATAAAATACAATTTAGTGGATGAGTATTATAAATAGCAATCCCAAGTTTCATTGTTGTGTTAAGCATATATCCTTAGATGGGAGTGCAAAATCTTCTTATTACAGTCCCTTACTTTTGCTATTTCTTAAGTAATTTTCCCGAAGAATATATAAATCATTTCAAATTGCATTTAGGCAAAGCAGACAATTTAGAAAATTGCAAAATTTGAATTCACCAAGAGTACTGACAATTCACTTATCCCTAGCAAATTTTAAAATTCAAAAAATTGCAAAATTGAAATATTTTGATTTTGAAATTTATTGTTAGTGTCATTTGATTTAATTGGCGATAAAAATATAATATGTGAAAAATATAATATTTGAATATATTAATTGAACAAAAATACCAAGTAATGGACTCAATTGCATAAAATACACTTTAGTGGATGTATATTATAAATAGCAATCCCAAATTTCAATGTTGTGTTAAGTATATATCCCTAGATGGGAGTGCAGAACCTTCTTATTACAGTCGATTGTTTTTGCTTTTTCTGAAGTAATTTGCCTGAAGATTATATAAATTTTTTCAAATTCCATTAAGGCAATGGGGAAAATTTCGAAAGTTGCAAAATTTAAATTCAACAGAATATTGACAATTCATTTATCCCTAGTAGATTTTAAAATTCGAAAAAATGCAAAATTGAAATATTTTTATTTTTAAATTTAATGTTAATGTCATTTGATTTAATTGGTAAGAAAATATAATATGTGAAAAATATAATATTTGAATATGTTAATTGAACAAAAATATAAGTAATTGACTCAATTGCATAAAATACACTTTTGTGGATGAATATTATAAATAGTAAACCCAAGTTTCAATGTTGTGTTAAGCATATATCCCTGGATGGGAGTGCAGAACCTTCTTATTACAGTCCATTGCTTTTGCTTTTTCTTAAGAATTTGCCTAAAGATGATATAAATCATTTCAAATTGCATTGAGGCAAAAGAGACAATTTAGAAAATTGTGAAAGTTAAATTTAACAGAGTATTGACAATTCATTTATCCTTAGCAGATTTCACAATTCTAAAAATTACAAAAATGCAATATTTTGATTTTTAAATTCATTTTCAATGTCGTTTGATTTAATTGGTAAGAAAAATATAATATGTGAAAAATATAATATTTGAATATATCAATTGAACAAAAATATAAGTAATGGACACAATTCCATAAAAGACACTTTAGTGGATGAATATTATAAATAGTAATCTTAAGTTTCAAGGTTGTGTAAAGCATGTATCCCAAATGGGAGTGGGGAACCATCTTTTCAAAGTCCATTGGTTTTCCTTTTTTCTAAATAATTTGTCTGAAGACAAGAATTCTATAAATCATTTCAAATTATGTTGAGGCAATGGAGACAATTAAGAAAATTGCAAAATTTAAATTCTACATATTATTAACAATTTCTTTATCCCTAGTAAATTTTAAAATTCTAAAAATTGCAAAAATGGAATATTTTGATTTTTAAATTTATTGCTAATGTCGTTTGATTTAATTGGTGAGAAAAATATAATATGTGAAAAATATAATATTTGAATATGTTAATTGAATAAAAATACAAGTAATGGACTCATTTGCATAAAATACACTTTAGTGGATGAATACTATAAATAGCAATCTCAAGATTCAAGGTTGTGTGAAGCATATATCCCTAGATGGGAGATGAGAGTGGGGAACTATCTTTTTAGAGTCCATTGCTTTTCTTTTTTCTTAAGTAATTTGTCTGAAGACAAGAATACTATAAATCATTTCAAATTGCCTTGAGGCATATGAGACAATTAAGAAAATTGCAAAATTTAAATTCAACAAAGTATTGGCAATTCATTTATCCCTAGCAGATTTTAAAATTCTAGAAATTGAAAAAATGGAATATTTTGATTTTTAAACTTATTGTGAATGTCATTTGATTTAATTGGTGAGAAAAATATAATATTTAAATATGTTAATTGAATAAAAATACAAGTAATGTACTCAATAGCATAAAATACACTTTAGTGGATGAATATTATAAATAGCAAACTCAAGTTTCAAAATTGTGTTAACATATATCTTTAGATGGAAATGTAGAACCTTCTTATTACAGTCCATTGCTTTTGCTTTTTCTTAAGTAATTTGGCTGAAGATTGTATAAATCATTTTAAATTGCATTGAGGCAAAGGAGACAATTCAGAAAATTGCAAAAGTTAAATTCAACAAAGTATTGACAATTCATTCATCCCTTGCAGATTTTAAAAATCTAAAAAATGCATTAATGGAATATTTTGAATTTTAAATTTATTGTTAATGTCGTTTGATTTCATTGGTGAGAAAAATATAATATGTGAAAAATATAATATTTGAATATGTTAATTGAAAAAAAATACAAGTAATGGACGCAATTGCATAAAAGACACTTTAGTGGATGAATATTATAAAAAGCAATCTCAAGATTCAAGGATGTGTGAAGCATATATCCTTAGATGAGAGTAGGGAACCATCTTTTTAGAGTCCATTACTTTTCTTTTTTCTTAAGTAATTTGTCTGAAGACAAGAATACTATAAATTATTTCAAATCACTTTGAGGCAAAGGAGACAATTAAGAAAATTGCAAAATATAAATTCAATAGAGTATTGACAATTCATTTATCCCTAACAGATTTTCAGATTCTAAAAATTGCAAAAATGGAATATTTTGATTTTCAAAATTTATTGTTAATGTCGTTTGATTTGATTGGTGAGAAAAACACAATATTTAAATATCTTAATTGAACAAAAATACAAGTAATGGACTCAATTGCATAAAATACAATTTAGTGGATGAATATTATAAATAGAAATCTCAAGTTTCATTGTAGTGTTAAGCATATATCCCTAGATGGGAGTGTAGAACCTTCTTATTACAGTCCATTACTTTTGCTTTTTCTTAAGTAATTTGCCTGAAGGTTATATCAATTATTTCAAATTGCATTTAGGCAAAGGAGACAATTTAGAAAATTGCAAAATGTAAATTCAATAGAGTACTGACAATTCACTTATCCATAGTAAATTTTGAAATTCAAAAAATTGCAAAATTGAAATATTTTGATTTTTAAATTTATTGTTAATGTCATTTGATTTAATTGCTGAGAAAAATACAATATGTGAAAAATATAACATTTGAATATGTTAATTGAACAAAAATACAAGTAATGGACTCAATTGCATAAAATACACTTTATAGGATGAATATTATAAATAGCAAACCCAAGATTCAATGTTGTGTTAAGTATATATCCCTAGATGGGAGTGCAGAATTTTCTTATTACAATCCATTGCTTTTGTTTTTTCTTAAGTAATTTGCCTGAAGATTATATAAATCATTTCCAATTGCGTTGAGGCAAAGGAGACAATTCAAAAAATTGCAACATTTAAATTCAACAAAGTATTGACAATTAACTCATCCGTAGTAGATTTTAAAATTCTAAAAAAATGCAAATTTGAAATATTTTGATTTTTAAATTTGTCATTAATGTTGTTTGATTTCATTGGAGAGAAAAATATACTATGTGAAACAAATAATATTTGAATATGGTAATTGAGCAAAAATACTATTAAAGCACTCAATTGCATAAAAGACACTTTAGTGGATAAATATTATAAATAGCAAACCCGAGTTTCAAACTTGTGCTAAACATATATCCTTAGATGGAATGTAGAACCTTCTTATTACAGTCCATTGCTTTTGCTTTTTCTTAAGTAATTTGGCTGAAGATTGTATAAATCATTTTAAATTGCGTTGAGACAATTCAAAAAATTGCAAAAGTAAAATTCAACAAAGTATTCACAATTCATTCATCCCTTGTAGATTTTAAAAATCTAAAAATTGCATTAATGGAATATTTTGAATTTTAAATTTATTGTTAATGTCGTTTGATTTCATTGGTGAGAAAAATATAATATGTGAAAAATATAATATTTGAATATGTTAATTGAAAAAAAATACAAGTAATGGATGCAATTGCATAAAAGACACTTTAGTGGATGAATATTATAAAAAGCAATCTCAAGATTCAAGGTTGTGTGAAGCATATATCCTTAGATGAGAGTAGGGAACCATCTTTTTAGAGTCCATTACTTTTCTTTTTTCTTAAGTAATTTGTCTGAAGACAAGAATACTATAAATTATTTCAAATCACTTTGAGGCAAAGGAGAAAATTAAGAAAATTGCAAAATTTAAATTCAAGAGAGTATTGACAATTCATTTATCCCTAACAGATTTACAGATTCTAAAAATTGCAAAAATAGAATATTTTGATTTTCAAAATTTATTGTTAATGTCGTTTGATTTGATTGGTGAGAAAAACACAATATTTAAATATCTTAATTGAACAAAAATACAAGTAATGGACTCAATTGCATAAAATACAATTTAGTGGATGAATATTATAAATAGAAATCTCAAGTTTCATTGTAGTGTTAAGCATATATCCCTAGATGGGAGTGCAAAACCTTCTTATTACAATCTATTACTTTTGCTTTTTCTTAAGTAATTTGCCTGAAGATTATATCAATTATTTCAAATTGCATTTAGGCAAAATCAAAATCAAAATTGCAAAATTTTAAATTCTTAAGTTATACCTACCATATTATAAATTCTAAAAATTGCAAAATCAAAATATTTTGATTTTTAAATTTATGGTAATGTCGTTTGATTTAATTGGTGTGAAAAATATAGTATTTGAATATGCTAATTGAACAAAAATACAAGTAATGAACTCAATTGCATAAAATACACTTTAGTGGATGAATATTATAAATAGGAAACTCAAGTTTCAATGTTGTGTTAAGCATATATACTTAGATGGGAGTGTAGAACATTCTTATTAGAGTCCATTGCTTTTGCTTTTTCTTAAGTAATTTGCATAAAGATTATATAAATCATTTCAAATTGCATTGAGGCAAATGAGACAATTCTAAAATTTGCAAAAATGCAATATTTTGATTTTTAAATTTATTGTTATTGTCATTTGATTTGATTGGAGAGAAAAATACAATATTTGAATATGTTATTTGAACAAAAATACAAGTAATTGACTCAATTCAACAGAATTTTGACAATTGATTTATCCCTAGTCAATTTTAAAATTCCAACAATTGCGAAAATGCAATATTTTGATTTTTAAATTTATTGTTAATGTCGTTTGATTTAATTGGTGAGAAAAATATAATATGTGAAAAAAAATAATATTTGAATATGTCAATTGAACAAAAATACAAGTAATGAACTCAATTGCATAAAAGACACTTTAGTGGATCAATATTATAAATAGCAAACTCAAGTTCTAAAGTTGTGTGAAGCATATATCCCTAGATGGGAGTGGGGAACCATCTTATTAGGGTCCATTACTTTTCCTTTTTCTTAAGTAATTTGTCTGAAGACAAGAATTATATAAATAATTCAAATTGCATTAAGGCAAAGGAGACAATTAAGAAAATTGCAAAATTTAAATTCAGTAGATTATTTACAATTTATTTGTCCTTAGTAGATTTTAAAATTCTAAAAATTGCAAAAATGCAATATTTTGAGTTTTAAATTTGTTATTAATGTCGTTTGATTTTATTGGTGAGAAAAACACAATATTTGAATAAGTTAATTGAACAAAAATACAAGTAATTAACTCAATTGCATAAAATACACTTTAGTGGATGAATATTATAAATAGCAATCCCAAGTTTCAATGTTGTGTTAAGCATATATCCCTAAATTGGAGTGCAGAACCTTCTTATTAGAGTCCATTGTTTTTGCATTTTCTTAAGTAATTTGCTTGAAGATTATATAAATCATTTCAAATTGCGTTGAGGCAAAGGAGACAATTTAGAAAATAGCAAAATTTAAACTCAACAGAGAATTGACAATTTATTTATCCTTAGCAGATTCTAAAAACTGCAAAAATGCAATATTTTGATTTTTAAATTTATTATTAATGTCGTTCGATTTGATTGGTGAGAAAAATACAATATTTGAATATCTTAATTGAACCAAATTACAAGTAATGGACTCAATTGCATTAAATACATTTTAGTGGATGATTATTATAAATAGCAATCCTAAGTTTGAATGTTGTGTGAAGCACATATCTCCATGTCAGAGTGCAGAACTTTCTTATTACAGTTCATTGCTTTTGCATTTTGTTAAGTAATTTGCCTAAAGATAATATAAATCATTTCAAATTGCGTTGAGGCAAAAAAGACAATTCAAAAAATAGCAAAATTTCAATTCAACAGAATATTGACAATTCATTTATCCCTAGTAGATTTTAAAATTGTAGAAATTGCAAAAATGCAATATTTTGATTTTTAAAATTTTTGTTAATGTCGTTTGATTTGATTAGTTAGAAAAATACAATATTTGAATATCTTAATTGAACAAAAATTCAAGTAATGGACTCAATTGCATAAAAGACACTTTAGTGGATGAGTATTATAAATAGCAATCTCAAGTTTCAAGGTTGTGTGAAGCCTATATCCCTATATTGGAGTGGGGAACCACCTTATTAGAGTCCATTGCTTTTTCTTTTTCTTAAATAATTTGTCTAAAGACAAGAATTCTATAAATTATTTCAAATTGCATTAAGGCAAAGGAGACAATTAAGAAAATTGCAAAATTTAAATTCAATAGAGTATAGACAATTCATTTATCCCTATTAGATTTTAAAATTCTAAAAATTACAACAATGCAATATTTTGATTTTTAAATTTATTATTAATGTCGTTTGATTTGATTGATGAGAAAAATATAATATTTGAATATCTTAATTGAACAAAATTACAAGTAATGGACTTAAGTGCATAAAATACACTTTAGTGGATAAATATTATAAACAGCAATCCCAAGTTTCAATATTGCATTATGCATATATCTTTAGATGGGAGTGTAGAATCTTCTTATTACAGTCTATTGCTTTTGCATTTTGTTAAGTAATTTGGCTGAAGATTATATAAATCATTTCAAATTGCATTGAGGCAGAGGAGACAATTCAGAAAATAGTAAAATTAACTTTAACAAACTATTGACAATTGATTTATTCTTAGTAGATTTTAAAATTCTAAAAATTGCAAAATTGTAGTATTTTGATTTTTGAATTTATTGTTAATGGCGTTTGATTTAATTGGTGTGAAAAATATAATTTGTGAAAAATATAATATTTGAATATGTTAATTGGGCAAAAATACAAGTAATGGACTTAATTGCATAAATTACACTTTAGTGGATGAATATTATAAATAACAATCCCAAGTTTCAAGGTTGTGTGAAGCATATATCCTTAGATAGGAGTGGAGAACCACCTTATTAGAATCCATTGCTTTTCCTTTTTCTTAAGTAATTTGTCTGAAAACAAGAATTCTATAAATCATTTCAAATTGCATTGAGACAAAGGACACAATTCAAAAAATTGCAAAATATAAATTCAACAGAGTATTGACAATTCATTTATCCCTAGCAAATTTTTAAATTCTAAAAATTGCAAAAATGCAATATTTTGATTTTTAAATTTATTGTTAATGTCGTTTGATTTGATTGCTGAGAAAAATACAATATTTGAATATCTTAATTGAACAAAAATACAAGTAATGGACTGAATTGCATAAAATAAACTTTGGTGGATGAATATCATAAATAGCAGTCCCAAGTTTCAATGTTGTGTTAAGCATATATTTTTAGATAAGAGTGCAGAATCTTCTTTTTACAGTCTATTGCTTTTGCTTTTTCTTAAGTAATTTGGCTGAGGATTATATAAATCATTTCAAATTGCATTGAGGCAAAGGACACAATTCATAAAATTGCAAAATTTAACTTTAACAAACTATTGACTATTCATTTATCCCTAGCAGATTTTAAAATTCTAAAAATTGCAAAATTAAAATATTTTGAGTTTTGAATTTATTGTTAATGTTGTTTGATTTAATTGGTGAGAAAAATATAATATGTGAAAAATATAAGATTTGAATATGTTAATTGAACAAAAATAGAATTAATGGACTTAATTGCATAAAGACACTTTAGTGGATGAATATTATAAATAGCAATCTCAAGTTTCAAGGTTGTGTGAAACATATATCCCTAGATTGGCTTGCGGAACCATCTTATTAGAGTCAATTGTTTTTCCTTTTTCTTAAGTAATTTGTATGAAAACAAGAATTATGTAAATCATTTCAAATTGCATTGAGGCAAAGGAGAGATTTAAGAAAATTGCAAAATTTAAATTTAATAGATTATTGACAATTTATTTATCAGTAGCAAATTTTAAAATTCTAAAAATTGCAAAAATGTAATATTTTGATTTTTAAATTTGTTGTTAATATTGTTTGATTTGATTGGTGAGAAAAATACAATATTTGAATAAGTTAATTGAACAAAAATACAAGTACAGGACTTAATTGCATAAAATACACTTTAGTGGATGAATATTATAAATACCAATCCCAAGTTTCAATATTGTGTTAAGTAGATATCCTTAGATGGGAGTGCAGATCCTTCTTATTACAGTCTAGTGCTTTTGCTTTTTCTTAAGTAATTTGTCTGAAAATTATATAAATCATTTCAAATTGCGTTGAGGCAAATGAGACAATTCAAAAAATTGCAAAATTTAAATTCAAGAGAGTATTGACAATTCATTTATCCCTAACAGATTTTAAAATTCTAAAAATTGCAAAATTGAAATATTTTGATTTTTAAATTTATTGTTAATGTCGTTTGATTTAATTGGTAAAAAAAATATAATATGTGAAAAATATAATATTTGAATATGTCAATTGAACAAAAATACAAGTAATAAACTCAATTGCATAAAATACACTTTAGTGGATCAATATTATAAATAGAAATCTCAAGTTTGAAGGCTGCGTGAAGCATATATCCCTAGATGGGAGTCGGGAACCACCTTATTAGAGTCCATTACTTTTCTTTTTTCTTAAGTAATTTGTTTGAAGACAAGAATTCTATAAATCATTTCAAATTGCATTGAGACAATGAAGACAATTAAGAAAATTGCAAAACTTAAATTCAAAAGGGTATTGACAATTCATTTATCCCTAGCAGATTTTAAAATTCTAAAAATTGCAAAAATGCAATATTTTGATTTGTAAATTTATTATTAATGTCGTTTGATTTGATTGGTGAGAAAAATATAATATTTGAATATCTTAATTGAACAAAAATACAAGTACAGGACTCAATTGCATAAAATACATTTTAGTGGATGAATATTATAAATAACAGTCCTAAGTTTCAATGTTGTGTTAAGCATATATTCTTGGATGAGAGTGCAAAACCTTCTTATTACAGTTCATTGCTTTTGCTTTTTCTTAACTAATTTGCCCGAAGATTATATAAATCATTTCAAATTGTATTGTGGCAAAGGAGACAATACAAAAAATTGCAAAATTTAAATTCAATAGAGTATTGACAAATCATTTATCCCTAACAGATTTTAAAATTCTAAAAATTGCAAAAGTGCAATATTTTGATTTTTAAATTTATTGTGAATGTCATTTCATTTGATTGGTGAGAAAAATATAATATTTGAATCAGTTAATTGAAGAAAAATACAAGTAATGGATTCAATTGCATAAAATACACGTTAGTAGATGTATATTATAAATAGGAATCCCAAGTTTCAAAGTTGGGTTAAGTATATATCCCTATATGGGAGTGTAGAACCATCTTATAACAGTCCATTATTCTTACTTTTTCTTAAGTGATTTGCCTGAAAATTATATAAATCATTTCAAATTGCATTGGGGCAAAGAAGGCAATTTAGAAAATTGCAAAATCTAAATTCAACAGACTATTGACAATTCAATTATCCCTAGCAGATTTTAAATAAGTTAATTGAAAAAAAATACAAGTAAAGAACTCAATTGCATAAAATATACTTTAGTGGATGAATATTATAAATAACAATTCTAAGTTTCAATGTTGTGTTAAGCATATATCCCTAGATGGGAGTGCAAAACCTTCTTATTATACTTCATTGCTTTTGCTTTTTCTTAAGTAATTTGCTTGAAGATTATATAAATCATTTCAAATTACGTTGAGGCAAAGGAGGCAATTCAGAAAATTGCAAAATTTAAATTCAAAAGAGTATTGACAATTCACTTATTCCTAGCAAATTTTAAAATTCAAAAAATTGCAAAATTAAAATATTTTGATTTTTAAATTTATTGTTAATGTCATTTGATTTAATTGATGAGAAAAATATAATATTTGAATATGTTAATTGAACAAAAATATAAGTAATGGACCCAATTGGATAAAATACACTTTAGTGGATGAATATTATAAACAACAGTCCCAAGTTTCAATGTTGTGTTAAGCATATATCCCTAGATGGGAGTGCAGAACCTTCTTATTACAGTCCATTGCTTTTGCTTTTTCCTAAGTAATGTGCATGAAAATTATATAAATCATTTCAAATTGCGTTGAGGCAAAGGAGACAATTCAGAAAATAGCAAAATTTCAATTCAATAGAGTATTGACAATTAATTTATCCCTAGTAGATTTTAAAATTCTAAAAATTGGAAAAATGCAATATTTTGATTTTTAAAGTTATTGGGAATGTCGCCGAATTTGATTGGTGAGAAAAATACAATATTTGAATTTCTTAATTGAATAAAAATACAAGTAATGGACTCAATTGCATAAAATACACTTTAGTGGATGAATATTATAAATAGCAATCCCAAATTTCAATGTTGTGTTAAGCAAATATCCTTAAATGGGAGTGCAAAACCTTACAATCCATTGCTTTTGTTTTTTCTTAAGTAACTTGCCTAAAGATTATATAAATCTTTTCAAATTGCGTTGAGGCAAAAAGAGACAATTCAGAAAGTAGCCATATTTCAATTCAACAAAGTATTGACAATTCATTTATTCTTAGCGGATTTTAAAATTCTAAAAATTGATAAAATGCAATATTTTATTTTTCAATTTATTGTGAATGTCCTTTGATTTGATTGGTAAGAAAAATACAATATTTGAATATCTTAATTGAACAAAAATACAAGTAATTGACTTAATTGCATAAAATACACTTTAGTGGATGAATATTATAAATAGCAATCTCAAGTTTCAATGTTTTGTTAAGCATATATCCCTAAATGGAAGTGAAGAACCTTCTTATTAAACTCCATTACTTTTGTTTTTTTCTTAAGTAATTTGCCTGAATACTATATAAATCATTTCAAATTGCGTTGAGGCAAAGGACACAATTCAAAAAATTGCAAAATTTAACTTCAACAGAATATTGAAAATTCATTTATCCCTAGTAGATTTTAAAATTCTAAAAATTACAAAATTGAAATATTTTGATTTTTGAATTTATTGATAATGTCGTTTGATTTAATTGGTGAGAAAAATATAATATGTGAAAATATAATATTTGAATATATTAATTGACCAAAAATACAAGTAATGGACTCAATTGCATAAAAGACGCTTTAGTGGATGAATATTATAAATAGCAATCTCAAGTTTGAAGGTTGTGTGAGGCATATATCCCTAAATGAAAGTGGGAAACCATCTTATTAGAGTTCATTCCTTTTCCTTTATCTTAACTAATTTGTCTAAAGAAAATAATTCTGTAAATCGTTTCAAATTGCATTGAAACAAAGGAGACAATTAAGAAAATTTCAAAATTTAAATTCAATAGATTATTGAGAATTTATTTGTCCCTAGCAGATTTTAAAATTCTAAAAATTGCAAAAATGCAATATTTTGATTTTTAAATTTGTTGTTAATGTCGTTTGATTTGATTGGTGAGAAAAATACAATATTTGAATATCTTAATTGAATAAAATTACAAGTAATGGATTCAATTGCATAAAATACACTTTAGTGGATGAATATTATAAACAGCAATTCCATGTTTCAATATTGTGTTAAGCATCTATCCCTAGATGGGAGTGTAGAACCTTCTTATTATAGTCCATTGCTCTTGTTTTTTCTTAAGTAATTTGTATGAAAATTATATAAATTATTTCTAATTGCATAGAGGCAAAGGAGACAATTTAGAAAATTTCAAAATTTAAATTCAACAAAATATTGACAATTCATTTATCCCTAATAGATTTTAAAAGTCAAAAAATTGAAATATTGAAATATTTTGATTTTTAAATTTCTTGTTAATGTCGTTTAATTTAATTGTTGAGAAAAATATAATATGTGAAAAATATAATATTTGAATATGTTAATTAAACAGAAATACAAGTAATTGACTTAATTGCATAAAGTACAATTTAGTGGATGAATATTATAAATAGCAAACCCAAGTTTCAATGTTATGTTAAGCATATATCTCTAGACGTGAGTGCAAAATCTTCTTATTACAGTCTATTGCTTTTGCTTTTTCTTAAGTAATTTGTCTAAAGATTATATAAATCATTTCAAATTGCGTTGAAACAAAGGAGACAATTTAGAAAATTGCAAAATTTAAATTGAATAGAGTATTGACAATTCACTTATCCCTAGCAGATTTTAAAATTCTAAAAATTGCAAAAATGCAATATTTTTATTTTAAATTTGTTGTTAATGTCGTTTGATTTGATTGGTGAGAAAAATACAATATTTGAATATCTTAATTGAACAAAATTTCAAGTAATGGACTCAATTGCATAAAATACACTTTAGTGGATAAATATTATAAACAGCAATCCCAAGTTTCAATGTTGTGTTAAGTATATATCCCTAGATGGGAGTGTTTCTTATTACAGTTTATTGCTCTTGTTTTTTCTTAAGTAATTTGCCTGAAGATTATATAAATTATTTTAAATTGCGTGGAGGCAAAGGAGACATTTTAGAAAATTGCAAAATTTAAATTCAATAGAGTATTGACAATTCATTTATCCATAATAGATTTTAAAATTCTAAAAATTGCAAAAGTGAAATATTTTCCTTTTTAAATTTATTGTTAATGTCGTTTGATTTAATTGGTGTGAAAAATATAATATGTGAAAAATCTAATATTTTATATGTTAATTGAACAAAAATACAAGTAATGGACTCTATTGAATAAAAAACACTTTAGTGGATGAATATTATAAATAGCAATCTCAAGTTTCAAAGTTGTGTGAAGCATATATCCCTAAATAGGAGTGGGGAACCACCTTATTAGAGTTGAAGTTCCCAACTTTACCCTAGGATCTACTAGTTTGTGATACTGAGAGGGGGGGTGAATCAGTATCACCACAATTCGCAATTTGCAGGTAAGTGAACAACTTCAATCTCTTCTTAGAAGAGAACTCTTTCTCAGATTCGACTAAGGTAGATCTATTGCTACCTACTAATCCCAATAGTCCCCAAAGTCACCTTGCCTAATAGACAATTCAGATGTTCTTGTTTAGGTCTTCGTTAGGTTATGAGTTGGCTGATACTTTAACTGCGTTCACAACTCAATTCAAAACACAGAACGTAAAGAAAATTAAGGATACACGAGATTTACGTGGTTTTGTCAACGTGACGTTCATCCACGGTGGTAGGGACTCTCCCTTACCGAGACTATCCACTATACTTGAGAATTCCAGTTACAATGGATGTCTTAATCTTCTTCTCCTTTCACTATTACAATTACTAAGCAAGTACAATACAAAGAGTGTCACTTACTGTGTCTACCCTTCTTCTAGCTTGTCTTGCCTTTGTTGAATTGAAAGGCTACTCCACTGGCGCTTAGAAGTTCACCGCAATGCTCTCTAACCTCTCTTGAAGAAATCTGGAAATACATTGAGTTCTTTCCGATGCTTCACCGAATTCCTTCTCTAGGTTGTCTCACACAGCTCCTGCTTTCACCGTCTCACGGTCTCACCCGTCTCCTATTTCACGGTCTCACTGTTTCATGGCTTGTCCTCACGCTTCTGGTCTGTCATGCCGTTGCACGTTTTTGTCTCACGCCGTCTCCTGACGTACACCCACGCTTTTGGTATGTTGTTTCACGTCTCTTGGCCTGCCTCACACTACTGGTTTTTCTGGTTCACATCTTTCAGCCTGCCTCACGCTTCTGGTCTGCTGTCTTCTCTTCCATGTGGTGTCGCAGATACCAGCTCTACTGTCTTCTCTTCCGAGTGATCTCACGGATACCAGGTCTGCTGTCTTCTCTTCTAGGAGGTTTGTTTCTTATTTCTCCACTTGCTGGTTGTGCATTTCTGATTTGCTTGTAAGATGTGTTTTTGGTTTCCTTGCAGGAGGTCGCACATTCTGGTTTGCTCTCCCGGTGGTGACGTTTTTGGTTTGCTCTCCCAGTGTTGTCATTTTTGATCTCTTGCCGTTCTGCTTTCTTTTCGGCCGTCTCCTCTCGACCTCTATTCTTCGTTCAGCCCCCTTTTTTGTTTTGTCTTCCAAGGCCTTTATATACCCTCTTCCATAAAACCCTAATAGGGCTTACGTGGTGGATTTACGTTCTTGCCCTTATGCGGCAGATTTACTTTCTTGCCCTTCCATGTGGCTTTACTTTCTTGCACACTTAACCCTAATTGACAACAATTACAACCCATACAAGGTTGTGGGAACAACAAGAGTCCATTGCTTTTCCTTTTTCTTAAGTAATTTGTCTGAAGATAAGAATTCTATAAATCATTTCAAATTACATTGAGGCAAAGGAGACAATTAAGAAAATTGCAAAACTTAAATTCAACAGAGTATTGACAATTCATTTATTCCTAGTAGATTTTAAAATTCTAAAAATTGCAAAAAGGCAATATTTTGATTTTTAAATTTATTCTTAATGTCGTTTGATTTGATTGATGAGAAAAATACAATATTTGAATATGTTAATTGAACAACAATACAAATAATGGACTCAATTGCATAAAATACACTGTAGTGAATGAATATTATAAAGAGCAATCCCAAGTTTCAATATTGTGTTAAACATATATCCCTAGATGGGAGTGCAGAACTTTCTTATTACAGTCAATTACTTTTACTTTTCCATTAGTAATTTGCCTGGTGATTATATAATTCATTTCAAATTGCGTTGAGGCAAAGGAGACAATTCAAAAAATAGCAAAATTTAAATTCAACAGAGAATTGACAATTCATTTATTCCTATTAGATTTTAAAATTCTAGAAATTGCAAAAATGCAATATTTTGATTTTTAAATTTATTGTTAATGTTGTTTGATTTGATTAGTGAGAAAAATACAATATTTGAATATCTTAATCGAACAAAAATACAAGTAATGAACTCAATTGCATAAAATACACTTTAGTGAATGAATATTATAAATAGCAATTCCAATTTCAATGTTGTGTTAAGGATATAACCTTAGATGGGATTACAGAACCTTTTTATTACAATCCATTGCATTTGCTTTTTCTTAAGAAATTTGCCTAAAGATTATATAAATCATTTCAAATTACTTTGAGGCAAAGGAGACAATTTAGAAATTGTAGAATTTAAATTCAATAGAGTATTGACAATTTCATTTATCCCTAACAGATTTTAAAATTCGAAAACTTGCAAAATTGAAATATTTTTATTTTTAAAATTTATTATTAATGTCGTTTAATTTAATTGTTGACAAAAATATAATATGTGAAAAATATAATATTTGAATATGTTTAATTAAACAGAAATACAAGTAATGTACTTAATTGCATAAAATACAATTTAATGGATGAATATTATAAATNATTACAATCCATTGCATTGCTTTTTTCCTTAAGAAAATTTGCCTAAGATTATAATTACAAGTCACTTTCAAATTACTTTGAGGCAAAGAGACAATTTAGAAAATTGTAGAATTTAAATTTCAATAGAGTATTGACAATTCATTTATCCCTAACAGATTTTAAAATTCGAAAAACTTGCAAAATTGAAATATTTTTATTTTTAAATTTATTATTAATGTCGTTTAATTTAATTGTTGACAAAAATATAATATGTGAAAAATATAATATTTGAATATGTTAATTGAACAGAAATACAAGTAATGTACTTAATTGCATAAAATACAATTTAATGGATGAATATTATAAATAGCAAACCCAAGTTTCAATGTTGTGTTAAGCATATATCTCTAGACAGGAGTGCAGAATTTTCTTATTACAGTCAATTGCTTTTGCTTTTTCTTAAGTAATTTGCCTGAAAATTATATAAATCATTTCAAATTGCGTCGAGGCAAAGGAGGCAATTTAGAAAATTGCAAATTTTAAATTGAATAGAGTATTGACAATTCACTTATCCATAGGAGATTTTAAAATTCAAAAAATTGCAAAATTGAAATATTTTGATTTTTCAATTTATTGTTAATGTCGTTTGATTTAATTGGTGAGAAAAATAATATGTGAAAAATATAATATTGAATATGTCAATTGAACAAAAATACAAGTAATGAACTCAATTGCATAAAAGACACTTTAGTGGATCAATATTATATATAGCAAACTCAAGTTTCAAGGTTGTGTGAAGTATATATCCCTCAATGGGAGTGGGGAACCATCTTATTAGAGTCCATTCCTTTTCCTTTTTCTTAACTAATTTGTCTCAAGACAAGAATTTTATAAATCATTTCAAATTGCATTAAGGCAAAGGTAACAATTAAGAAAATTTCAAAATTTAAATTCAACAGATAATTGACAATTTATTTATCCCTAGCAGATTTTAAAATTCTAAAAATTACAAAATACAATATTTTGATTTTTAAATTTGTTGTTAATGTCGTTTGATTAGATTGGTGAGAAAAAATACAATATTTGAATATCTTAATTGAACAAAATTACAAGTAATGGACTCAATTGCATAAAATACACTTTAGTGGATGGATATTATAAACAGCAATCCCAAGTTTCAATGATGTGTTAAGCATATATCCCTAGATGGGATTAAAGAACCTTCTTATTACAAATTGCTTTGAGGCAAAGGGGACAATTCAGAAAATTGCAAAATTTAAATTCAATAGAGTATTGACAATTCATTTATCCCTAATAGATTTTAAAATTCTAAAAATTGCGAAATTGAAATATTTTGATTTTTCAATTTATTGTTAATGTTGTTTGATTTAACTGGTGAAAAAAATATAATATGTGAAAAATATAATATTTGAATATGTTAATTGAACAGAAATACAAGTAATGGACTCAATTGCATAAAAGACACTTTAGTAGATGAATATTATGAATTGCAATCTCAAGTTTCAAGGTTGTGTGAAGCATATATCCCTAGATAGGAGTGGGGAACCATCTTATTATAGTCCATTCATTTTCCTTTTTCTTAACTAATTTGTCTCAAGACAAGAATTCTATAAATCATTTCAAATTCCTTTGAGCCAAAGGAGACAATTCAGAAAATTGCAAAATTTAAATTTAATATAGTATTGACAATTCATTTATCCCTAGCAAATTTCAAAATTCGAAAAATTGCAAAATTGAAATATTTTGATTTTTAAATTTATTGTTAATGTCATTTAATTTAATTACTAAGAAAAATATAATATTTGATTATGTTAATTGAGCAAAAATACAAGTAATGGACTCAATTACATAAAAGACACTTTAGTGGATGAATATTATAAATAGCAATCTCAAGTTTCAAGGTTGTGTGAAGCATATATCCCTAGATGGGAGGGGGGAACCATCTTATTAGAGTTCATTCCTTCTCCTTTTTCTTAACTAATTTGTCTGAAGACAAGAATTCTATAAATCATTTCAAATTGCATTGAGGAAAAGGGGACAATTAAGAAAATTTCAAAATTTAAATTCAACAGATTATTGACAACTTATTTATCCCTTGCAGATTTTAAAATTCTAAAAATTGCAAAAATGCAATATTTTGATTTTTAAATTTGTTATTAATGTCGTTTGATTTGATTGGTGAGAAAAATACAATATTTGAATATCTTAATTGAACAACATTACAAGTAATGGACTCAATTGCATAAAATACAATTTTGTCGATGAATATTATAAATAGCAAACCCAAGTTTCAATGTTGTGTGAAGCATAAGTGTAGAATCTTCTTATTACAGTCTATTGTTTTTGCTTTTTCTTAAGTAATTTGCCTAAATATTATATCAATTATTTCAAATTGCGTTGAGGCAAAGGAGGCAATTTAGAAAATTACAAAATTTAATTTCAATAGAGTATTGACAATTCATTTATCCGTAGCAGATTTTAAAATTTGAAAAATTGCAAAATTGAAATATTTTAATTTTTAAATTTATTGTTAATGTCGTTTAATTTAATTGCAGAGAAAAATATAATATGTAAAAATATAATATTTGAATATGTTAATTGAACAGAAATACAAGTAATGGACTCAAATACATAAAATACAATTTAGTGGATGAATATTATAAATAGCAATCTCAAGTTTCAAGGTTGTTTAAAGCATATATCCCTAAATAGGAGTGGAAAACCACCTTCTTAGAGTCCATTGCTTTTCCTTTTTCTTAAGTAATTAGTCTAAAAACAAGAATTCTATAAATCATTTCAAATTGCATTGAGGTAAAGGAGACAATTAAGAAAATTGCAAAATTTAAATTCAACAGAGTATGGACAATTCATCTATCCCTAACAGATTTTAAAATTCTAAAAATTGCAAAAATACAATGTTTTGATTTTTAAATTTATTGTTAATGTCGTTTGATTTGATTGGTAAGAAAAATACAATATTTGAATATATTAATTGAATAAAAATAGAAGTAATGGACTTAATTGCATAAAATACGCTTTAGTGGATGAATATCATATATAGCAGTTTCAAGTTTCAATGTTGTGTTAAGTATATATCCCTAGATGTGAGTGCAGAACCTTCTTATTACAGTCCATTGCTTTTGCTTTTTCATAAGTAATTTGCCTGATAATTATATAAATCATTTCAAATTGCGTTAAGGCAAAGGAGAGAATTCAGAAAATAGCAAAATTTAAATTCAACAAAGAATTGACAATTCATTTATCCCTAGAAGATTTAAAAATTCTAAAAATTGCAAAAATGCAATATTTTGATTTTTAAATTTATTGTAATGTTGTTTGATTTGATCGGTGAGAAAATATAATATGTGAAAAATATAATATTTGAATATGTGAATTGAACAAAAATAAAAGTAATGGACTCAATTGCATAAAAGACACTTTAGTGGATAAATATTATAAATAACAATCCCAAGTTTCAAGATTGTGTGAAGCATATATCACTAGATGGGAGTGCGGAACCATCTTATTAGAGTCCATTGCTTTTCCTTTTTCATAAGTAATTTGTCTGAAGTCAAGAATTCTATAAGTCATTTCAAATTGCATTGAGGCAAAGGAGATAATTAAGAAAATTGCAAAATTTAAATTCAACTGATTATTGACAATTTATTTATTCCTAGTAGATTTTAAAATTCTAAAAATTGCAAAAATGTAATATTTTGATTTTTAAATTTATTGTTAATGTCATTTGATTTGATTGGTGAGAAAAATAAAATATTTGAATATCTTAATTGAACAAAAATACAAGTAATGCACTCAATTACATAAAATACAATTTAGTGGATGAATATTATAAATAGCAATCCCAAATTTCATTGTTGTGTTAAGCATATATCCCTAGATGGGAGGTGCAAAATTTTCTTATTACAGACCCTTGTTTTTGCTATTTCTTAAGTAATTTTCTCAAAGATTATATACATCATTTCAAATTGCGTTTAGGACAATGGAGACAATTTATAAAATTGCAATATTTAAATTCAACAGAGTACTTACAAGTCACTTATCCCTAGCAAATTTTAAAATTTTAAAAATTGCAAAATTGAAATATTTTGATTTTGAAATTTATTTTAATCTTGTTTGATTTAATTGGTGATAAAAATATAATATGTGAAAATATAATATTTGAATATGTGAATTGAACAAAAATACAAGTAATGAACTCAATTGCATAAAAGACATTTAGGTGGATGAATATTAAAAATAGCAATCTCAAGTTTCAAGGTTGTGTGAAGCATATATCCCTAGATGGGAGTGGGGAACCATTTTATTAGAGTTCATTACTTTTCCTTTTTCCTATGTAATTTCTCTGTAGACAAGATTTCTATAAATCATTTCAAATTGAATTGAGGCAAAGGAGACAATTAAGAAAATTGCAAAATTTAAATTCAAGACACTTGACAATTCATTTATCCCTGAGAGATTTTAAAATTATAAAACTTGCAAAAATGGAATATTATGATTCTTAAATATATTGTTAATGTCGTTTGATTTGATTGGTGAGAAAAATACAATATTTGAATATCTTAACTGAACAAAAATACAAGTAATGGACTCAATTGTATGAAATACAATTTAGTGGATGACTATTATAAATAGCAATCTCAAGTTTCATTATTGTGTTAAGCATATATCCCTAGATGGGAGTGCAGAACCTTTTTATTACAGTCCATTGCCTTTGCTTTTTCTTAAGTAATTTACCTAAAGATTATATAAATCATTTCAAATTGCGTTTAGGCAAAGGAGACAATTTAGAAAATTGCAAAATTTAAATTCAACAGAGTACTGACAATTCACTTATCCCTAATAGATTTTGAAATTCAAAAAATTGCAAAATTGAAATATTTTGATTTTTAAATTTATTGTTAATGTCATTTGATTTAATTGGTGAGAAAAATATAATATGTGAAAAATATAATATTTGAATATGTTAATTGAACAAAAATACAAGTAATGGACTCAATTGCATAAAATACACTTTTGTGGATGAATATTATAAATAGTCGTCCCAAATTTCAATGTTGTGTTAAGCATATATTCTTAGATGGGAGTGCAGAACTTTCTTATTACAGTCAATTGTTTTTTCTTTTTCTGAAGTAATTTGTCTGAAAATTATATAAATCTTTTCAAATTGCGTTGAGGGAACGAAGACAACTCCGAAAATTGCAAAATTTATATTCAACAAAGTATTGATAATTCATTTATTTCTAGCAAATTTTAAAATTTGAAAAAATGCAAAATTGAAATATTTTGATTTTTAAATTTAATGTTAATATTGTTTGATTTTATTGGTAATAAAAATATAATATGAGAAAAATATAATATTTTAATATGTTAATTGAACAAAAATATAAATAATGGACTCAATTGCATAAAATACACTTTTGTGGATGAATATTATAAATAGTAAACCCAAATTTCAATGTTGTGTAAAGCATATATCCCTATATGGGAGTGCAGAACCTTCTTATTACAGTTCATTGCTTTTGCTTTTTCTTAAGTAATTTGCTTGAATATTATCTAAATCATTTCAAATTGCATTGAGGCCAAGGAGACAATTCAGAAAATTGTGAAAGTTAAATTCAACAGTGTATTGACAATTCATTTATCCCCATCAGATTTTAAAATTCTAAAAATTGCAAAAATGCAATATTTTGATTTTTAAATTTATATTTAATGTCATTTGATTTAATTGGTGAGAAAAATATAATATGTGAAAAATATAATATTTGAATATGTCAATTGAACAAAAATATTAGTAATGGACACAATTCGATAAAAGACACTTTAGTGGATGAATATTATAAATAGCAATTTCAAATTTCAAAGTTGTGTAAAGCATGTATCCCAAATGGGAGTGGGTAACCATCTTTTTAGAGTCCATTGGTTTTCCTTTTTCCTAAGTAATTTGTCTGAACACAGGAATTTTATAAATTATTTCAAATTACATTGAGGCAAAGGAGACAATTAAGAAAATTGCAAAATTTAAATTCTACAGATTATTGACAATTCGTTTATCCCTAACAGATTTTAAAAATCTAAAAATTGCAAAAATGTAATATTTTGATTTTTAAATTTATTGTTAATGTCGTTTAATTTAATTGGTGAGAAAAATACAATATTTGAATATCTTAATTGAACAAAAATACAAGAAATGGACTCAATTGCCTAAAATACAATTCAGTGGATGAATATTATAAATAGCAATCCCACGTTTCAATGTTGTGTTAAGTATATATCTTTAGATGGGAGTGCATAACCTTCTTATTACAGTTCATTGCTTTTGTTTTTTCTTAAGTAATTTGCCTGAAGATTAAATAAATCATTTTAAATTGCATTAAGGTAAATAAGACAATTTAGAAAGTTGCAAAATTTAAATTCAACAGAGTATTGACAATTTATCATTAATGTCGTTTGAATTAATTGCTGAAAAAAATACAATATTTGAATACGTAAATTAAACAAAAATACAAGTAATGGACTCAATTGCATTAAATACACTTTAGTGGATGAATATTATAAGTATCAATCCCAAGTTTCAATGTTGCCTTAAGCATATATCCCTAAATAAGAGTGCAGAACCTTCTTATTACAGTCCATTGCTTTTGCTTTTTCTTAAGTAATTTGCCTGAAAATTATATAAATCATTTCAAATTGCGTTGAGGCAAAGGAGTCAATTCAGAACATAGCAAAATTTCAATTGAACAGAGGATTGAAATTCATTTATCCCTAGCAGATTTTAAAATTCAAAAAATTGCAAAAATGCAATATTTTGATTTTTAAATTTATTAGGAATGCCATTTGATTTGATTGGTGAGAAAAATACAATATTTGAATATCTTCATTGAACAAAAATACAAGTAATGGACTCAATTGCATAAAATACACTTTAGTGGTTGAAGATTATAAATAACAATCCCAAGTTTTAATGTTGTGTTAAGCAGATATCCTTAGATGGGAGTGCAGAACCTTCTTATTACAATCCATTGCTTTTGTTTTTTCTTAAGTAACTTGCCTAAAGATTATATAAATCATTTCAAATTATGTTGAGGCAAAGGAGACAATTTATAAAATTGCAAAATTTAATTTAACTGAGTATTGACAATTCATTTATCTCTAACAGATTTTAAAATTCTAAAAATTGCAAAATTGAAATATTTTCATTTTTAAATTTATTGTTAATGTCATTTGATTTAATTGCTAAAAAAATATAATGTGTGAAAAATATACTATTTGAATATGTGAATTGAACAAAAATACAAGTAATGGACTCAATTGCATAAAAGACACTTTAGTGGATAAATATTATAAATAGCAATCCCAAGTTTCAAGATTGTGTGAAGCATATATCCCTAGATGAGAGTGCGAAACCATCTTATTAGAGTCCATTGCTTTTCCTTTTTCATAAGTAATTTGTCTAAAGTCAAGAATTCTATAAGTCATTTCAAATTGCATTGAGGCAAAGGAGACAATTAAGAAAATTGCAAAATTTAAATTCAACTAATTATTGACAATTTATTTATCCCTAGCAGATTTTAAAATTCTAAAAATTGCAAAAATGCAATATTTTGATTTTTAAATTTGTTGTTAATGTTGTTTGATTTGATTGGTGAGAAAAATACAATATTTGAATATCTTAATTGAACAAAATTACAAGTAATGGACTAAATTGGGTAAAATACACTTTAGTGGAGGAATATTACAAACAGCAATCCCAAGTTTCAATGTTGTGTTAAGCATATATCTATAAATGGGAGTGTAGAATCTTCTTATTACAGTTCATTGCTCTTGTTTTTTCTTAAGTAATTTGCCTGAAAATTATATAAATTATTTCAAATTACGTTGAGGCAAAGGAGACAATTGTTAATGTAGTTTGATTTTTAAAATTTTAAAAATTGAAATATTGAAATATTTTCAATTTTAAATTTATTGTTAATGTAGTTTGATTTAATTGGTGAGAAAAATATAATATGTAAAAAATATAATATTTGAATATGTTAATTGAGCAAAAATACAAGAATTCTATAAATCATTTCAAATTGCCTTGAGGCAAAGGAGACAATTAAGAAAATTGCAAAATTTAAATTCAAGAGAGTATTGAGAATTCATTTATCCCTAGCAAATTTTAAAATTCTAAAAATTGCAAAAATGCAATATTTTGATTTTTAAATTTATTGTTAATGTCATTTGATTTGATTGGTGAGAAAAATACAATATTTGAATATCTTAATTGACCAAAAATACAAGTAATGGACTGAATTGCATAAAATACACTTTAGTAGATGAATATCAAAAATAACAGTCCGAAGTTTCTATGTTGTATTAAGCATATATCCTTAGATGGGAGTATAGAACTTTCTTATAACAGTCGATCGCTTTTGCTTTTTCATAACTAATTTGCCTAATGATTATATAAATCATTTCAAATTGCGTTGAGGCAAA
Organism: Bruguiera gymnorhiza; assembly: GCA_020883675.1. Lineage (NCBI taxonomy): Eukaryota > Viridiplantae > Streptophyta > Magnoliopsida > Malpighiales > Rhizophoraceae > Bruguiera > Bruguiera gymnorhiza. Next base: position 860,681 of record JAIRCJ010000184.1, read on the forward strand.
GGAGACAATTCAGAAAATAGCAAAATTTAAATTGAACAGAGAATTGACAATTCATTTATCCCTAGCAGATTTTAAAATTCTAGAAATTGCATAAATGTAATATTTTGATTTTTAAATTTATTGTTAATGTCGTTTGATTTGATTGGAGAAAAAATACAATATTTGAATATCTTAATCAAACAAAAATACAAGTAATGGACTCAATTGCATAAAAGAGACTTTGGTGGATGAATATTATAAATAGCAATCCCAAGTTTCAAGGTTGTGTGAAGCATATATCCCTAGAGAGGAGTGGGGAACCACCTTATTAGAGTCTATTGCTTTTCCATTTTCTTAAGTAATTTGTCTGAAGACAAGAATTCTATAAATCATTTTAAATTGCATTGAGGCAAAGGACACAATTAAGACAATTGCAAAAATGCAATATTTTGATTTTTAAATTTATTGTTAATGTTGTTTGATTTGATTGGTGAGAAAAATACAATATTTGAATATCTTAATTGACCAAAAATACAAGTAATGGACTTAATTGCATAAAATACACTTTAGTGGATGAATATTATAAATAACAGTCCCAAGTTTCTATGTTGTGTTAAGCATATATCCCTAGATGGGAGTGCAAAACCTTCTTATTACAGTCGATTGCTTTTGCTTTTTCATAAGTAATTTGCCTGATGATTATATAAATCATTTCAAATTGCGTTGAGGCAAACGAGGCAATTCAGAAAATAGCAAAATTTAAATTCAACAGAGAATTGACAATTCATTTATCCCTAACAAATTTTAAAATTCTAGAAATTGCAAAAATGCAATATTTTGATTTTTAAATTTAATGTTAATGTCATTTGATTTTATTGGTGCAAAAAATACAATATTTGAATATCTTAATCAAACAAAAATATAAGTAATGGACTAAATTGCATAAAATACACTCTAGTAGAAGAATATTATAAATAGCAATCCCAAATTTCAATGTTGTGTTAAAGATATAACTCTAGATGGGATTACAGAATCTTCTTATTACAATTCATTACTTTTACTTTTTGTTAAGTAATTTGCCTTAGGATTGTATAAATCATTTCAAATTACTTTGAAGCAAAGGAGACAATTCAGAAAATTGCAGAATTTAAATTTAATAGAGTATTGACAATTCATTTATCCCCAGCAGATTTTAAAATTCAAAAAATTGCAAAATTGAAATATCTTGATTTTTACATTTATTGTTAATGTTGTTTAATTTAATTGCTAAGAAAAATATAATATTTGAATATGTTAATAGAACAAAAATACAAGTAATGGATTCCATTGCACAAAATACAATTTAGTGGATGAATATTATAAATAGCAAGCCCAAGTTTTAATGTTGTGTTAAGCATATATCTCTAAACGGGAGTGCAAAATCTTCTTATTACAGTCTATTGCTTTTGCTTTTTCTTAAGTAATTTGCCTGAAAATTATATAAATCATTTCAACTTTTGTTGAGGTAAAGGACACAATTCAAAAAATTGCAAAATTTAACTTCAACATATTCGTTTATCCTTAGTAAATTTTAAAATTCTAAAAATTGCAAAATTGAAATTTTTTGATTTTTGAATTTATTATTAATGTCGTTTGATTTGATTGGTGAGAAAAATACAATATTTGAATAAGTTAATTGAATAAAATTACAAGTAATGGACTCAATTGCATAAAATACACTTTAGTGGATGAATATTATAAACAACAATGCTAACTTTCAATGTTTTCTTAAGCATATATCCCTAAATTAGAGTGTAGAACCTTCTTATTACAGTCCATTGCTTTTGTTTTTTCGTAAGTAATTTGCCTGATTATTATATAAATCATTTCAAATTGTGTTGAGACAAATGAGACAATTCAGAAAATAGCAAAATTTAAATTCAACAGAGAATTGACAATTCATTTATCCCTAGCAGATTTTAAAATTCTAGAAATTGCAAAAATGCAATATTTTGTTTTTTAAATTTATTATTAATGTCGTTTGATTTGATTGGAGAAAAAATACAATATTTGAATATCTTAATCGAACAAAAATACAAGTAATGGACTCAATTGCATAAAATACACTTTAGTGGATGAATATTATAAATAGCAATTCCAAATTTCAATGTTGTGTTAAAGATATAACCCTAGATGGGATTGCAGAACCTTCTTATTACAATCCATTGCTTTTGCTTTTTCTTAAGTAATTTGCTTGAAGATTATATAAATCATTTCAAATTGCGTTGAGGCAAAGGAGACAATTTAGAAAATTGCAAAATTTAAATTCAATAGAGTATTGACAATTCATTTATCCCTAGCTGATTTTAAAATTCAAAAAATTGGAAAATTGAAATGTTTTGATTTTTAAATTTACTGTTAATGTCGTTTAATTTAATTGCTGGGAAAAATATAATATTTGAATATGTTAATTGAATAGAAATACAAGTAATGGACTAAAATGCATAAAATACAATTTTGTGGATGAATATTATCAATAGCAAATCCAAGTTTCAAAGTTGTGTTAAGCATATATCTCTAGATGAGAGTATAGAATCTTCTTATTACAGTCTTTTGGTTTTGCTTCTTCTTAAGTAATTTGGCTGAAAATTATATAAATCATTTCAAATTGCATTAAGGCAAAGGAGACAATTAATAAAATTTCAAAATTTAAATTCAACACATTATTGAGAATTTATTTAACCTTAGCAGATTTAAAAATTGTAAAAATTGCAAAAATGAAATATTTTGATTTTTAGATTTGTTGTTAATGTCATTTGATTTGATTAGTGAGAAAAATATAATATGTGAAAAATGTAATATTTGAATATGTTAATTAAACAAAAGTATAAGTAATGGACTCAATTGCATAAAAGACACTTTAGTAAATGAATATTATAAATAGCAATCTCAAGTTTCAAGGTTGTGCAAAGCATATATCCCTAAATAGGAGTGGGCAACCACCTTATTAGAGTCCATTGCTTTTCCTTTTTCTTAAGTAATTTGTCTGAAGACAAGAATTCTATAAATCATTTCAAATTGCATTAAGGCAGAGGAGACAATTAAGAAAATTGCAAAATTTAAATTCAACAAAGTATTAACAATTCATTTATCCCTAGCAGATTTTACAATTCTAAAAATTGTAAGAATGCAATATTTTGATTTTTAAATTTGTTGTTAATGTTGTTTGATTTGATTGGTGAGAAAAATATAATATGTGAAAATTATAATATTTGAATATGTTAATTGAAAAAAATACAAGTAATGGACTCAATTGCATAAAAGACACTTTAGTGGATGAATATTATAAATAGCAATCCCCAGTTTCAATATTGCGTTAAGCATATATCTCTTGACGGGAGTGCAGAATCTTCTTATTACAGTCTATTGCTTTTGCTTTTTCTTAAGTAATTTGCTTGAAGATTATATAAATCATTTCAAATTACTTTGACGCAAAAAAGACACTTCAGAAAATTGTAAAATTTAAATTCAATAGAATATTGACAATTCATTTATCTTTAGCAGATTTTAAATTTTGAAAAATTGCAAAATTGAAATATTTTGATTTTTAAATTTATTATTAATGTCGTTTAATTTAATTGCTGAGAAAAATATAATATGTGAAAAATATAATATTTGAATACGTTAATTGGACAGAAATACAAGTAATGGACTCAATTGCATAAAATACAATTTAGTGGATGAATATTATAAATAGCAAACCCAAGTTTCAATATTGTGTTAAGCATATATCTCTAGACGAGAGTGCAGAATCTTCTTATTACAGTCTATTGCTTTTGCTTTTTCTTAAGTAATTTGCTTGAAAATTATATAAATCATTTCAAATTACTTTAAGGTAAAGGAGACAATTCAGAAAATTGCAGAATTTAAATTTAATAAAGTATTGACAATTCATTTATTCCTAACAGATTTTTAAATTCGAAAAATTGCAAAATTGAAATATTTTTATTTTTAAATTTATTGTTAATGTCGTTTAATTTAATTGGTGATAAAAATATAATATGTCAAAAAATAATATTTGAATATGTTAATTGAATAGAAATACAAGTAATGAATTCAATTGCATAAAATACAATTTAGTGGATGAATATTATAAATAGCAAGCCCAAGTTTCAATGTTGTATTAAGCATATATCTCTAGAAGAGAGTGCAGAATCTTCTTATTACAGTCTATTGCTTTTGTTTTTTCTTAAGTAATTTGCTTGAAGATTATATAAATCATTTCAAATTGTGTTGAGGCAAAGGAGGCTATTTAGAAAATTGCAAAATTTAAATTCAACAGAGTGTTGACAATTCATTTATCCCTAGCAGATTTGAAAATTCTAAAAATTGAAAAATGCAATATTTTGATTTTTAAATTTATTGTTAATGTTGTTTGATTTGATTAGTGAGAAAAATACAATATTTGAATATCTTAATATAACAAAAATACACGTAATGGACTTAATTGCATAAAATACACTTTAGTGGATGAATATCATAAATAACTGTCTCGAGTTTCAATGTTGTGTTAACCATATATCCCTAGATGGGAGTGTAGAACTTTCTTATTATAGTCCATTGCTTTTGCTTTTTCATAAGTAATTTGCTTGATGATTATATAAATCATTTCAAATTGCGTTGAGGCAAAGGAAACTATTCAAAAACTAGCAAAATTTAAATTCAACAGAGAATTGACAATTCATTTATCGCTAATAGTTTTTAAAATTCTAAAAATTGTAAAAATGCAATATTTTGTTTTTTAAATTTATTGTTAATGTCGTTTGATTTGATTGGTGAGAAAAATACAATATTTGAATATCTTAATCAAACAAAAATACAAGTAGTGCACTTAATTGCATAAAATACACTTTAGTGGATGAATATTCTAAATAGCAATCCCAAGTTTCAATGTTGTGTTAAGGATATAACCTTAGATGGGATTACAGAACCCTCTTATTACAATCCATTGCTTTTGCTTTTTCTTAAGTAATTTGCCTGAAGATTATATAAATCATTTCAAATTACTTCGAGGTAAGGGAGACAATTCAAAAAATTGCAAATTTTAAATTCAATAGAGTATTGACAATTCATTTATCCCTAGTAGATTTTAAAATTCGAAAAATTGCAAAATTGAAATATTTTGATTTTTAAATTTATTGTTAATGTCGTTTGATTTAATTGGTGAGAAAAATATAATATGTGAAAACTAGAATATTTGAATATGTTAGTTGAACAAAAATACATGTAATGGACTTAATTGCATAAAATGAAATTTAGTGGATGAATATTATAAATAGCAAACCCAAGTTTCAATGTTGTGTTAAGTATATATCTCTACATGGGAGTACAGAATCTTCTTATTAGAGTCTATTGCTTATGCTTCTTCTTAAGTAATTTGCCTGAAGATTATATAAATCATTTCAAATTGCATTGAGGCAAAGGAGATAATTAAGAAAATTTCAAAATTTAAATTCAACAGATTATTGACAATTTATTTATCCCTAGCAGATTTTAAAATTCTAAAAATTGCAAAAATGCAATATTTTGATTTTTAAATTTGTTATTAATGTCATTTGATTTGATTGGTGAGAAAAGTACAATATTTGAATAAGTTAATTGGACAAAATTACAAGTAATGGACTCAATTGTATAAAAAACACTTTTGTGGATGAATATTATAAATAGAAATCCCAAGTTTTAGTGTTGTGCTAAGCATATATCTCTATATGGGAGTGCAGAACCTTCTTATTACAGTCTATTGCTTTTGTTTCTTCTTAAGTAATTTGCCTGAAAATTATATAAATCAATTCAAATTGCGTTGAGGCAAAGGAGACAATTCAGAAAATTGAAGAATTTAACTTCAATAGCAATAGAATATTGACAATTCATTTATCCCTGGCAGATTTTAAAATTCTATAAATTGCAAAATTGAAATATTTTGATTTTTATATTTATTGTTAATGTTGGTTGATTTAATTGGTGAGAAAAATATAATATGTGAAAAATATAATATTTGAATATGTTAATTGAACAAAAATACAAGTAATGGACTCAATTGCATAAAATACACTTTGGTGGATGAATATTATAAATAGCAAACCCAAGTTTCAATGTTGTCTTAAGCATATATCCCTAGATGAGAGTGGAAAACCTTCTTATTACAGTCCATTCCTTTTGCCTTTTCTTAAGTAATTTGCTTAAAGATTATATAAATCATTTCCAATTGCTTTGAGACAAAAGAGACAATTTAGAAAATAGTAAAATTTAAATTCAACAGAGAATTGACAATTCATTTATTTCAAGCAGATTTTAAAATTTTAGAAATTGTAAAAATGCAATATTTTGATTTTTAAATTGATTGTTAATGTCGTTTGATTTGATTGGTGAGAAAAATACAATATTTGAATATCTTAATTGAACAAAATTACAAGTAATGGACTCAATTGTATAAAATACACTTTAGTGGATGAATATTATAAATAGCAATCCCAAGTTTCAATGTTGTGTTAAACACATATCCCTAGATGGGAGTGCAGAACCTTCTTATTATAGTCCATTCGTTTTGCTTTTTCTTAAGTAATTTGCCTAAAGATTATAAAAATCATTTCAAATTGCATTGAGGCAAAGGAAAGAATTCAGGAAATACCAAAATTTAAATTCAACAGAGTATTGACAATTCATTTATCCCTAACAGATTTTAAAATTTTAAAAATTGTAAAATTGAAATATTTTGATTTTTAAATTTATTGTTAATGTCGTTTGATTTAATTGGTGAGAAAAATATAATATGTAAAGAATATAATATTTGAATAAGTTAATTGAGCAAAAATACAAGTAATGGACTCAATTGCATAAAAGACACTTTAGCGGATGAAAATTAGAAATATCAATCTCAAGTTTCTAGGTTGTGTGAAGCATATATCCTTAGATGGAAGTGGGAAACCATCTTATTAGAGTCCATTCCATTTCCTCTTTCTTAACTAATTTGTCTGAAGACAAGTATTCTATAAATCATTTCAAATTGCATTGAGGCAAAGGAGACAATTAAGAAATTTTCAAAATTTAAATTCAACAGATTATTGACAATTCATTTATCCGTAGCCGATTTTAAAATTATAAAACTTCAAAAGTGCAATATTTTGAATTTTAAATTTGTTGTTAATGTCGTTTAATTTGATTGGTGAGAAAAATACAATATTTGAATAAGATAATTGAACAAAAGTACAAGTAATGGACTCAATTGCATAAAATACACTTTAGTGGATTAATATTATAAATAGCAATCCAAGGTTTCAATGTTGTCTTAAGCATATATCCCTAGATGGGAGTGCAAAACCTTCTTATTACAGTCCATTTCTGTTACTTTTTCTTAAGTAATTTGCCTCAAGACTATATAAATCATTTCAAATTGTGTTTAGGCAAAGGAGACAATTCAGAAAATAGCAAAATTTAAATTCAACAGAAAATTAAAAATTCATTTATCCCAAACAGATTTTAAAATTTTAGAAATTGCAAAAATGCAATATTTTGATTTTTAAATTTATTGTTAATGTCGTTTGATTTGATTAGTGAAAAAAATATAATATTTGAATATCTTAATTGAACAAAATTACAAGTAATGGACTCAATTGCATAAATTATACTTTAGTGGATGAATATTATAAATAGCAATCCCAAGTTTCAATGTTGTATTAAACACATATCCCTATATGCGAGTGCAGAACCTTCTTATTATAGTCCATTCGTTTTGCTTTTCTTAAATAATTTGCCTAAAGATTATATAAATCATTTCAAATTGCATTGAGACAAAGGAGACAATTCAAAAAATACCAAAATTTAAATTCAACAGAGTATTGACAATTCATTTATCCTTAGTAGATTTTAAAATTCTAAAAATTGCAAATTTGAAATATTTTGATTTTTAAATTTATTGTTAATGTCGTTTGATTTAATTGGTGAGAAAAATATAATATGTAAAAAATATAATATTTGAATATGTTAATTGAGCAAAAATACAAGTAATGGACTCAATTGCATAAAAGACACTTTAGTGGAAGAATATTATAAATAGCAATCTTAAGTTTCAAGGTTGTGTTAAGCATAAATCCCTAGATAGGAGTAGGGAACCATCTTATTAGAGTCCATTCCTTTTCCTTTTTCTTAAGTAATTTGTCTGAAGACAAGAATTCTATAAATTATTTCAAATTGCATTGAGGCAAATGAGGTAATTAAGAAATTTCCAAAATTTAAAGTCAATAGATGATTGAGAATTTATTTATCCCTAGCATATTTTAAAATTCTAAACATTGCAAAAGTGCAATATTTTGATTTTTAAATTTGTTGTTAATGTCGTTTGATTTGATTAGTGAGAAAAATACAATATTTTGAATATCTTAATTGAAAAAAATTACAAGTAATGGACTCAATTGCATAAAAAATACTTTAGTGGGTGAATATTATAAATAGCAATCCCAAATTTCAATGTTTTGTTAAGCATATATCCCTAAATGGGAGTGCAGAACCTTCTTATTACAGTCCATTGATTTTGTTTTTTCTTAAGTAATTTGCCTCTAGATTATATAAATCATTTCAAATTGCATTGAGGCAAAGGACATAATTCAGAAAATTGCAAAAGTGAATTTCAAGTATTGACAATTCATTTATCCCTAGCAGATTTTAAAATTCTAAAAATTGCAAAAATGCAATATTTTGATTTTTAAATTTGTTGTTAATGTCGTTTGATTTGATTGGTGCGAAAAATATAATAAGTGAAAAATATAATATTTGAATATGTTAATTGAACAAAAATACAAGTAATGGACTCAATTGCATAAAAGACACTTTAGTAGATGAATATTATGAATAGCAATCTCAAATTTCAAGGTTGTGTGAAGCATATATCCCTAAATGGGAATAGGGAACCATCTTATTAGAGTCCATTTCTTTTCCTTTTTCTTAACTAATTTGTCTGAAGACAAGAATTCTATAAATCATTTCAAATTGCATTGAGGCAATGGAGACAACTAAGAAACTTTCAAAATTTAAATTCAATAGATTATTAACAATTTATTTATCCCTAACAGATTTTAAAATTCTAAACATTGCAAAAATGTAATATTTTGATTTTTAAATTTGTTGTTAATGTCGTTTGATTTGATTGGTGAGAAAAATATAATATGCGAAAAATATAATATTTGAATAAGTTAATTGAACAAAAATACAAGTAATGGACTCAATTGCATAAAATACAATTTAGTGGATGAATATTATAAATAGCAAATCCAAGTTTCAATGTTGTGTTAAGCATATATCTCTAGACGGGAGTGCAGAATCTTCTTATTATAGTTTATTGCTTTTGCTTTTTCTTAAGTAATTGCCTAAAAATTATAAAAATCATTTCAAATTACATTGAGGCAAAGGAGACAATTCAGAAAATTGCAGAATTTAAATTCAATAGAGTATTGACAATTCATTTAGTCCTAGCAGATTCTTAAATTCGAAAAATTGCAAAATTGAAATATTTTGATTTTTAAATTTATTGTTAATATCGTTTAATTTAATTGGTGACAAATATAATATGTGAAAAATATAATATTCGAATATGTTAATTGAAAAGAAATACATATAATGAACTCAATTGCATAAAATACAATTTAGTGGATGAATATTATAAATAGCAAACCCATGTTTCAATGTTGTGTTAAGCATATATCTTTAGATGGGAGTGCAGAATCTTCTTATTACAATCTATTGCTTTTGCTTTTTCTTAAGTAATTTGCCTGAAGATTATATAAATCATTTCAAATTGCGTTGAGGCAAATGAGGCAATTTAGAAAATTGCAAAATTTAAATTCAATAGAGTGTTGATAATTCATTTATCCTTAGCAGATTTTAAAATTCAAAAAATTGCAAAAATGCAATATTTTGATTTTTAAATTTATTGTTAATGTCGTTTAATTTGATTAGTGAGAAAAATACAATATTTGAATATCTTAATATAATAAAAATACAAGTAATGGACTTAATTGCATAAAATACACTATAGTGGATGAATATCATAAATAGCAGCCCCAAGTTTCAGTGTTTTGTTAAGCATATATCCTTAGATGGGAGTGCAGAACCTTCTTATTACAGTCCATTGTTTTTGCTTTTTCATATGTAATTTGCATGGTGATTATATAAATCATTTAAAATTGCGTTGAGGCAAAGGAGACTATTCAGAAAATAGCAAAATTTAAATTCAATAGAGAATTGACAATTCATTTATCCCTAGCAGATTTTGAAATTATAGAAATTGTAAAAATGCAATATTTTGATTTTTAAATTTATTGTTAATGTCGTTTGATTTGATTGGTGAGAAAAATA
>JAIRCJ010000184.1:880764-897402 GCA_020883675.1 Bruguiera gymnorhiza
TATAAATCATTTCAAATTGCATTGAGGTAAATGAGACAATTTAGAAAATTGGAAAATTTAAATTCAACATAGTATTGACAATTCATTTATTCCTACTAGATTTTAAAATTCAAAAAATTGCAAAAATTGAAAATATTTTTGTTTTTTAAATTTATTATTAATGTCGTTTGATTTAATTGGTGAGAAAAATATAATATGTGAAAAATATAATATTTGAAATATGTTAATTGAACAAAAATACAAGTATGGACTCAATTGCATAAAATACACTTTATTTGGATTGAATATTATAAATAGGAACCCAAATTTTATGGTCTTGTTAAGCATATATCCCTATATGAGAGTGCATAATATTTCTTATTATAATCCATTGCTTTTTACTTTTTCCTTAAGTAATTTGCCTAAAGATAAATAAATCATTTCAAATTGCATTGTGGCAAAGGAGACAATTCAAAAAATTGCAAAATTTAAATTCAACAGAGTATTGACAATTCACTTATCCGTAGCAGATTTTAAAATTAAAAAATTACAAATTGAAATATTTTGATTTTTAAAATTTATCGTTAATGTCGTTTGATTTGATTGGTAAGAAAAATATACTATGTGAAAATAATAATATTTGAATATGGTAATTGAACAAAAATACAAGTAATGGACTCAATTGCATAAAAGACACTTTAGTGGATAAATATTATAAATAGGCAAACTCAAGTTTCAAGGTTGTGTGAAGCATATATCCCTAGATGGGAGTGCAGAACCATTTTATTAGAGTCCATTGCTTTTCTTCCGTCTTAAGTAATTCGTCTGAAAATAGGAATTCTATAAATCATTTCAAATTGCATTGAGGCAAATGAGAGAGTTAAGAAAATTGCAAAATTTAAATTCAACAGATTATTGGTAATTTATTTATCCCTAGCAGATTTTAAAATTCTAAAAATTGCAAAAATGCAATATTTTGATTTTTAAATTTATTGCTAATGTCATTTGATTTAATTTGTGGGAAAAATATAATGTGTGAAAAATATCATATTTGAATATTTTAATTGAACAAAAATACAAGTAATGGACTCAATTGCATAAAATACAATTAAGTGGATGAATATTATAAATAGCACTCCCAAGTTTCAATGTTGTGTTAAACATATATCCTTAGATGGGAGTTTAGAAACTTCTTATTACAGTCCATTGCTTTTGCTTTTTCTTAAGTAATTTTGCCTTGAAAATTATATAAATTATTTCAAATTGCGTTGAGGCAAAGGAGACAATTCAGAGAATTATAAAAGTTAAATTCAACAGTGTATTGACCAATTTATTTATTCCTAGCAGATTTTAAAATTTTAAAAATTGAAAAAAATGCAATATTTTGATTTTTAAATTTATTGTGAATGTCGTCTGATTTAATTGGTGTGAAAAATATAATATGCAAAAAATATAATATTTGAATATGTCAATTAAACAAAAATACAGGTAATAGACTCAATTGCATAAAAGACACTTTAGTGGATGAATATTATAAATAACAAACCCAATTTTCAAGGTTGAGTGAAGCATATATCCCTAGATGGAAGTGCGGAACCATCTTATTAGAGTTCATTGCTTTTCCTTTTTCTTAAGTAATTTGTCTCAAAACAGGAATTCTATAAATCATTTCAAATTGCATTGAGGCAAAGGAGAGAATTCTAAAAATTGCTAAAGGGCAATATTTTGATTTTTAAAATTAATGTTAATGTCGTTTGATTTGATTGGTGAGAAAAATCCAATATTTGAAAAAGTTAATTGAACAAAAATACAAGTAATGGACTCAATTGCATAAAATACACTTTAGTGGATGAATATTATAAATAGCAGTCCCAAGTTTCAATATTGTGTTAGGCATATATCCCTAGATAAGAGTGCAGAACCTTCTTATTACAGTCGATTGCTTTTACTTTTTCTTAAGTAAGCTGCTAAAAGATTATCTAAATCATTTCAAATTGCGTTGAGGCAGAGGAGACGATTCAGAAAATTGCAAAATTTAAATTCCGCAGAGTATTGACAAATCATTTATCCCTAGCAGATTTTAAAATTCCAAAAATTGCAAAAGTGCAATATTTTGATTTTTAAATGTATTATTAATGTCATTTGATTTGATTGGTAAGAAAAATACAATATTTGAATAAGTTAATTAAAGAAAAATACAAGTAATGGACTCAATTGCATAAAATACACTTTAGTGGATGAATATTATAAATAGCAATCCCAAGTTTCAATGTTGTGTTAAGCATATATCCCTAGATAAGAGTGTAGAACCTTCTTATTACAGCCCATTGCTTTTGCTTTTTCTTAAGCAATTTGCATGAAGATTATATAAATCATTTCAAATTACATTGAGGCAAAGGAGAGAATTCATAAAATTGCAAAATTTAAATTCAACAAAGTATTGACAATTCAATTATCCTTACTAGATTATAAATTCTAAAAATTGCAAAATCGAAATATTTTGATTTTTAAATTTATTGTTAATGTCGTTTGATTTAATTGGTGAGAAAAATATAATATGTGAAAAATATAATAGTTGAATATGTCAATTGAACAAAAATACAAGTAATGGACTCAATTGCATAAAATACAATTAAGTGGATGAATATTATAAATAGCACTCCCAAGTTTCATTGTGGTGTTAAGCATATATCCCTATATGGGAGTGTAGAACCTTCTTATTACAGTCCATTGCTAGTGTATTTTCTTAAGTAATTTGCTTGAAGATTATATAAATCATTTCAAATTGTGTTGAGGCAAATAAGACATTTCAGAAAATTGCAAAATTTAAATTCAACAGAGTATTAACAATTCAGTTATCACTAGCAGATTTAAAATTCAAAAAATTGCAAAATTGAAATATTTTGATTTTTAAATTTATTGTTAATGTTGTTTGATTTAATTGGTGAGAAAAATATAATATGCAAAAAATATTATATTTGAATATGTTAATTGAACAAAAATACAAGTAATGGACTCAATTGCATAAAATACATTTTAGTGGATGAATATTACAAATAGCAATCCCAAGTTTCAATGTTGTGTTAAGCATATATCCCTAGATGAGAGTGCAGAACCTTCTTATTACAGTCCATTGCTTTTGCTTTTTCTTAAGCAATTTGCGGGAAGATTATATAAATCATTTCAAATTGCATTGAGGCAAACGAGACAATTCAGAAAATTGCAAAATTTAAATTCAATAGATTATTGACAATCTATTTATCCCTACCAGATTTTAAAATTCTAAAAATTGCAAATATGCAATATTTTGATTTTTAAATATATTATTAATGTCATTTGATTTAATTGGTGAGAAAAATGCAAGATTTGAATAAGTTAATTGAACAAAAATACAAATAATGGACTCGATTGCATAAAATACACTATAGTAGATGAATATTATAAATAGCAATCCTAAGTTTCAATGGTGTGTTAAGCATATATCCTTAGATGGAGTGCACATTTAACCCTAGTTGACAACAATTACAACCCATACAAGGCTGTGGGAACAACAATCTCCCCCTTTGTAATTGTTGGCAACACTCACAACAAAAACCATTATGTAGCAATCCTTCATAATCTTCTTAGAGTAATAATCCAAAAGCAGATGGATTACAACTCCCCCTAAATATGCACTCCCCCTGCACTGTTGCTTCTCTCCCCCTTTGCCAACCAATTACAAATTTGAAAAACCTGTAAAGTAGAGATGGAGGATTCACCTGAACTTCAAGCTTGAGGAGGCATTTGCACAGACAGACTCATTCTGTGCTTTTCAAACAACTCTGTGGACAGAGATTTAGTTAGAATATCTAAGATTTGATCTTTAGTGCCAACATACTCCAACTGAATTGTGTCCTCTTCCACTTGATCCTTGATAAAGTGATACCAGATATCAATATACTTGCTCCTTGAATGTTGAACTGGATTCTTGCTAAGATCAATTGCACTTTGATTATCACAAAGTACACTCACTGGTAACTTCACTTCAACACCCAAATCGGCCAATTGTCTTTGCATCCATATCACTTGAGTACATGCTGCACAAGCAACCATATACTCAGCCTCCGCTATGCTCAAAGCAACACTGTTTTGCTTTCTACTTAGCCATACAACACACTTTGAACCCAAGTAGAAACTGCGGCCACTGGTTGATTTTCTGTCATCTGTACTTCCTACCTAGTTTGCATCAATGTATGCTCGTAGTTTTACAGAATCCATGGCAGGATACCACAAGCCCATTTCCAGTGTCCCTTTGAGGTATCTTAGGATTCTTTTCACTGCCAACACATGAGATTCCTTAGGATCAGCTTGGAATTTGTTGGCAATGCACACAGCTTACATAAGATCAGGCCTTGATGCTGTAAGGTACAGAAGGCTCTCTATCATCTTCCTGTATTCTATAGGGCTTGTACTCATTCCTTCCTGATCTTTTGTTAACTTGCAGCCTACTGGCATAGGGGTACTGACAGGTCTGCTATCCTCCATGCCAAACTTTTTCAGCATTTCTTTGGCATATTTTGTCTGAGAAATAAAAATACCTTTTTCACACTATTTTATTTGTAATCCAAGAAAGTAAGTCATTTCTCCAATCAATGACATCTCATATTCCTCACTCATCTTCTGTGCAAATTCTTGGCATAACTTAGAGTGATCCCCTCCAAAGATGATGTCATCTACATATACTATGGTTATCAGTTGACCTTTCTTTAAGTTGAACACATATAAGTTATTATCAACTGTTCCTCTTATGAAGTTCAACCTTCTCAAATATGCATCTAGCCTGTTGTACCATGCTCTTGGGGCTTATTTAAGGCCATACAAGGCTTTCTTTAGCTTACACACATGTGTCTCATCCTCACTGATTTGTACTCCATCGGGTTGTTCAATATACACTTCTTCTTTCGGGAGCCCATTTAGAAAGGCTGATTTCACATCCATTTGGTAAACTTTATACCTTTTATGTGCTGCCAAAGCTAAGAACATTCTGATAGTTTCCAACCTTGCTATTGGTGCAAAAGTTTAATCAACATCTACTCCTTCTATCTGAGTGTAGCCTTTGCAAACCAGTTTAGCCTTGTTCCTCACCACTTTGCCATCTTCATTATGTTTATTTTTAAACACCCATTTTGTTCCTATGACATTCTTGTTAATGGGTCTTGGGACCAGCTCCCATGTTTCATTCTTCTCAATTTGATCTAGCTCTTCATTGATAGCTTTGACCCAGGCTTTATCTTGTGCAGCCTCTTCAACAGAATTAGGTTCAACTTGTGAGAGTAAAGCAGTAGCTCCCACAATTCTTCTTCTTGTTTTAACTCCTGCTGATGGGTCACCTATTATCTAATTTCCTTGATAAGCACTAGTCCATGTCTTCTTTGTCTTTCTCTCTTATACAGTCTTAGTTGCAAGAGAATCTCCTTCTTCATCTTTAGACTCACTCTTCTTTGAGTTTGAACTTACTTTTTTTCCCTCTTCTTCATGTTGGTCAGATTCTTCATCTATCTTGAAGTCATCTTCTTTATTGTCCTCAACTTCTCCATTACGCATTGTTTTCCAGTTTTCATCTATTCTCACATTATTGGAAGTGACCACTTTTCTTAGTTTATGTAGAAAAACTTTGTAACCTTTTGTCTTTGCTGAGTATCCCACAAAGATGCCTTCATTTGACCTAACATGGAATTTTCCCAAGTTTTGCTCCTTGTTCTTCACAAAACATGGGCTGCCGAAGATTCTAAGATACTTGGCTGTTGTCTTCTTCCCACTTCATAGCTCATATGGAGTCTTATCACTATTGGGCCTTAGTAAAACTTTGTTTAATAGGTGCACGACTGTAAATGTTGCTTCTGTCCAAAATCTTGTGTGAAGCTTGGATTCCAGCAGTAGAGTTCTTGCCATTTTAACCATAGCTCTATTTTTCCTCTTTACCACCCCGTTTTGTTGAGGTGTTCTTGCTACTGCCATCCGATGGTGAATTCCATGCTTCTCAAGGTAATCTTCAAAAGCTCCATTTGTGAATTCAGTGCCTTGATTTGACCTTAATACTTTGATCTTCTTTCCACTCTTATTTTCAGCCAATCTTTTGTATCTCTTGAAGCATTTCAAAACTTCTGACTTGTGTTTGAGGTGCATGATGCAGGTCCTTCTGGAATAATCATTAACAAACAAGATGAAGTACCTCTCACCATTCAACCCTTTTGTTCTCATCGACCCACACAAATCAGTATGTACAATGTTAAGTACTGCTTCAAAACTAACCTTTTTGGTCTTATACTGCTTTCTGACCCGTTTTCCTTTAGAGCATGTTGAGCAGACATACTCCCTCTCTCTCTTAAGGTCTGGAATGTCTCTAATTGTATGAGTAGTGGTCAGCTTCCTCATATTCTTCTGTGTTAAGTGTCTCAACCTCCTATGCCAGAGTTGATTTTCTTCTTCTTTTGTAAGTAAACAGCTGTTTGTCTTGTCCTCATCAATCACATATAAATTTCCAGCTATTCTCTTCCCGGCTGCAATAGTATTGCCTTCTTTACTCTTTACTTGGCAACCTGTTTTTGTGAATATCACTTTATGGTCTTCATTGTATAGTTGGCTGACAGATGCTAGATTATATCTAAGTCCTTCAATGTGTTCAGCTTTCCTTTTCCAATATTTACTAACCCTTGACCATTGATGTTGAGTGAATCATCATTGCCAAACTTGACTCTGCCTTCTCTTGACTTGTTCAGTTTTGATAATTTACTCTTGTCTCCTGTCATGTGTGAAGTGCACCCACTATCAAGGATCCACTGCTTATCCTTGTAGTCAGCCTTTAGTGCAATTTTAGCTATATTAGCCACCTCCCTTTTAGCTTTATATTCCTTCTTTTGAACTAGCTTAATGATAGCTTTCTCCTTTTTCTAAACTTTGGCTGTACTAATTTCTTTCACTATGACATTTAGTGTCTTCTCTTGCTTAGGGAGAAGTGTCATGCATCTCTTGACATTATGGCCATCCTGCCTGCACCTATCACACTGTTCCAAATCTCCCAATATAGCAAACTTGTTCTTTGAAACCACTGGTTTGGGCTTTCACCAACAATTCTTGTCAATGTGTCCTTGCCTTTTACAATATGTTTAAGAACTCACAACAGGTATTCCCCTTTGAATTTTGTATTGTCTCCCCCTGTATGCAGCATCGTATCTTCTTAAGTTGGAGACATATACTGGCATTCTCCACCAGCATTTACTTGCCTTATGACCCTAAACTTCACAATAAAGACAGTAACCTTGAAACTGCCTCTTCTTGGGTCTAATCACAACTTGTTTTCTTTTGTTCATTACTTGCTGTGTAGGCCTGGTTGTTGGCTTCTTTGCATGTGTGACTTTCATTTCAGTCACCTTTTTCTCCTTCTTCTGTTCAGCCGTAGCTCTTTGCTAGCTGACTTTCTTTTCTTCATTTTTGTTTGCAACCCTAGGTTGCTTCTTTAAATCTTATTTATTTTTAGCCTTCACTGTTCCTAGCTGATCAGTCTTTTCTTTTTGAGACTTAACCTTCTCTTTCAACTTCTGTGGCAAAGTCTCATTATCTTTAGGCAGTACAGCATCAGATTGCTGCACTTTCTCTTCATTCTTCTTTTCTCTTGCAGAGCTTGTTTCTCTTATCACTTCAAACTTCTGCAAGTTCTCTTCACTCTTTTTGAGTTGTTGCTGAAGTCTCAGCAACTTTATCTCTATTTCTTCAATTGTTGAAGTCCTTGAGCCAAGCTCCATAGTGAGGTCTTCACATATTTTGATCTGTTCTTCAAATCTTCTCTTCAAGTCAATATGTTCAGCCCTTATTTCATCCTTTTGACTTTCTGCTTCCTCAATATTTGCTTCAACTTGTTTCATAATGGCCTCCAACCTTCTTATGGTTCTACCCCTTCTAATTATCTCCTTTGAAGCTGTTTCTAACTCAGCTTCAAGATCTGGTTCTTCTTCATCAATCTCCCCTTCCTCTTCAGAGGTTGAACTACCACATCAAGCTGATGCCATAAAGGCATGCTCATCTAATGAGTCTACATCTTCCTCCTCATCGGCTTCTTTTGTCTGGCTCACTTAATTCTTGAATGAGCCTCTCTTCTTCTTCTGTGGGTTAGCAGTCTTCTTGCTGGACTTCCTTGACTTGAATGATGGTCTTCTCCATTTTGAATTATGCTCATCATCACCATCCTCATCTTCATCGTCAAGTTTCACTTTGCACTGAGAAGCAAAGTGTCCAGTCTGTCCATGATGATAACATCTCAAGGACAACTGTCCTTTTCCCTTCCTAGACCCCTTTTTGAACTTCCTTGTGAAGTATGCCAACACTTCAACTTCACTTTCTTCCTCATCATCATTATCATCCTCACTGGATGATTCTTCCTCCTTTTTTATCTTCAAGTGTTTCATAGCTTTGAAAGCTACCTCCTTTGATACCTCTGACGTTGATGAGCTCTCAATTGACTTTATTCTCATCTCATATGCAATGAGATTGCATTGGAGATCATGCAAAGACATAGAATTGAGATCTCTACTCTCCTCTATGGCTGCCACCTTTAAGGTAAACCTCTCAGGCAGAATTCTCAGAATTTTCTTCACAATAGATGAGTCCTTCTTGTTCTTCCCATGACTTCTAAGATCGTTTACAGCATCAATAACCCTGGTGAAGAACTCTTGGACTGTCTCATTTTTCTGCATTCTAAGAGATTCATATCTCTCATTGAAAACTTGAAGTTTGGCCTCCTTCATTATGCCATCACCTTCATAAACTTTCTGCAATCTGTCTCATATCTCCTTGGCAGATTTGCAGTCGATAACTTTAGCATATTCAACATCTACCAATGCTGAAATGATGACATTTGAGGCCTTCCCATTTATCTCAAACTATCTTAATTCCTCTGGGGTTAGATCTTTACCTTCTTCTGGAGGCTCAAAACCCTCCTGTATAGATTTCACCATGTTCAAGCCCATGGTTGCAAATACCACCTGCATTCTCGCTCTCCCCATATGGTAGTTGGTTTCGTTGAAGATTGGAACCTTCTTGTTGTAAATAGTGCTGGTGTTGGTACCAGCGTCCATTTTTCAGTATGCTGAACAAACTTCTGGAG
Source organism: Bruguiera gymnorhiza (assembly GCA_020883675.1). NCBI lineage: Eukaryota > Viridiplantae > Streptophyta > Magnoliopsida > Malpighiales > Rhizophoraceae > Bruguiera > Bruguiera gymnorhiza. The sequence continues at coordinate 889,883 of JAIRCJ010000184.1, forward strand.
CTCTTCAAACTAGTGCACCAAGCTGTTAAGCTTTATCCTGGTGAACATGTGCTTTGATACCAATTGAAGTTCCTAACTTCACTCTAGGATCTACTAGTTTGTGATACTGAGAGGGGGGTGAATCAATATCACCACAATTCGCAATTTATAGGTACATGAACAACTTCAATCTCTTCTTAAAAGTGAACTCTTTCTCAAATTCAACAAAGGTAGATCTATTGCTACCTACTAATCACAATAGTCCCCAAAGTCACTTTTCAAACACCTTGCCTAATAGACAATTCAGATGTTTTTGTTTAGGTCTTCATTAGGTTATGGGTTGGCTGATACTTTAGCTACGTTCACAACTCAATTCAAAACATAGAACATAAAGCAAATTAAGGACACACGAGATTTATGTGGTCTGTCATTTCACGTCACTTGGCCTCCCTCACATTACTGGTTTTTCTGGTTCACGTCTTTCGGCCTACCTCATGCTTCTAGTCTGTTGTCTTCTCTTCTGGGTGGTGTCACGGATACTAGGTCTGCTATCTTCTCTTCCGGGTGATCTCATGGATACCAGGTCTGCTGTCTTCTCTTCCAGGTGATCTCATAGATACCAGGTCTGTTGTCTTCTCTTCCAAGAGGTCTGTTTCTTATTTCTCCTCTTACTGGTTATGCGTCTATGATTTGCTTACAGGACGTGTTTCTAGTTTCCTTGCAAGAGGTCGCATGTTCTGGTTTGCTCTCCCGGTGGTGACGTTTCTGGTTTGCTCTCCCAGTGGTGTCGTTTCTAATCTCTTGCCATTCTGCTCTCTTTTCGGCTGTCTCCTCTTGACCTCTATTCTTCGTTCAGCCCCCCCTTCAGCCGTCTCCTCTTTTTCTCCTTTTTTTTTTTCCGACAATGGGGTTCTCTTTTGGTATATTATTTTCTCTTCTTTTTGGCCAGTTGTTGTAGGGTTGCTGTTTATTCAATTTTGTTGGCCCCCCTTTTTTGTTTTGTCTTCCAAGGCCTTTATATACTCTCTTCCATGAAACCCTAATAAGGCTTACATGGTGGATTTATGTTCTTGCCCTTACGCGGCAGATTTACTTTCTTGCCCTTCCATGTGGCTTTACTTTCTTGCACACTTAACCCTAGTTGACAACAATTACAACCCATACAAGGCTGTGGGAACAACAGGAGTCCATTGTTTTTCCTTTTTCTTAAGTAATTTATCTGAAGACAAGAATTCTATAAATCATTTCAAATTGCATTGAGGCAAAGGAGACAATTAAGAAAATTGCAAAATTTAAATTCAACAGAGTATTGACAATTCATTTATCCCTAGTAGATTTTAAAATTCTAAAAATTGCAAAAAGGCAATATTTTGATTTTTAAATTTATTGTTAATGTCGTTTGATTTGATTAGTGAGAAAAATACAATATTTGAATATCTTAATTGAACAACAATACAAGTAATGGACTTAATTGCATAAAATACACTTTAGTGGATGAATATTATAAATAGCAATCACAAGTTTCAATGTTGTGTTAAGCATATATCCCTAAATGGGAGTGCAAAACTTTCTTATTACAATCAATTGCTTTTGTTTTTTCATAAGTAATTTGTCTGGTGATTATATAAATCATTTCAAATTGCTTTGAGGCAAAGGAGACAATTCAAAAAATAGCAAAATTTAAATTCAATAGAGAATTGACAATTCATTTATCCCTAGCAGATTTTAAAATTCTAGAAATTGTAAAAATGCAATATTTTGATTTTTAAATTTATTGTTAATGTTGTTTGATTTGATTAGTGAGAAAAATACAATATTTGAATATCTTAATCGAACAAAAATACAAGTAATGGACTCAATTGCATAAAATACACTTTAGTGAATGAATATTATAAATAATAATCCTAAGTTTCAATATTGTGTTAAGGATATAACCCTAGATGGGATTATAGAACCTTCTTATTACAATCCATTGCTTTTCCTTTTTCTTAAGTAATTTGCCTGAAGATTATATAAATCATTTCAAATTGCATTGAGGCAAAGGAGGCAATTTAGAAAATTGCAAAATTTAAATTGAACAGAGTATTAACAATTTACTTATCGATAGGAGATTTTAAAATTCAAAAAGTTGCAAAATTGAAATATTTTGATTTTTCAATTTATGGTTAATGTCGTTTGATTTAATTGCTGAGAAAAATATAATATGTGAAAAATATAATATTTGAATATGCTAATTAACCAAAAATACAAGTAATGGACTCAATTGCATAAAAGACACTTTAGTTAATGAATATTATGAATTGCAATCACGAGTTTCAAAGTTGTGTGAAGCATATATCCCAAGATGGGAGTGGGGAACCATCTTATTAGAGTCCATTCCTTTTCCTTTTTCTTAAAAAAATTTGTCTCAAGACAAGAATTCTATAAATCATTCCAAATTGCATTGAGGTAAAGGAGATAATTAAGAAAATTTTAAAATTTAAATTCAGCAGATAATTGACAATTTATTTATCCCTAGCAGATTTTAAAATTCTAAAAATCGCAAAAATGCAATATTTTGATATTTAAATTTGTTGTTAATGTCGTTTGATTTAATTGGTGAGAAAAATACAATATTTGAATATCTTAATTGAACAAAATTACAAGTAAGGGACTCAATTGCATAAAATACACTTTAGTGGATGAATATTATAAATAGCAATCCCAAGTTTCAATGATGTGTTAAGCATATATCCCTAGATAGAAGTGTAGAACCTTCTTATTACAGTTCATTGCTCTTATTTTTTCTTAAGTAATTTGCCTGAAGATTATATAAATTATTTCAAATTGCATGGAGGCAAAGGAGACAATTTAGAAAATTGCAAAATTTAAATTCAACAGAGTATTAACAATTCATTTATCCCTAATAGATTTTAAAATTCTAAAAATTGCAAAATTGAAATATTTTCATTTTTCAATTTATTGTTAATGTCGTTTGATTTAATTGGTGAAAAAAAATATAATATGTGAAAAATATAATATTTGAATATGTTAATTGAACAGAAATACAAGTAATGAACTTAATTACATAAAAGACACTTTAGTAGATGAATATTATGAATTTCAATCTCAAGTTTCAAGGTTGTGTGAAGCATATATCCCTAGATGGAAGTGGGGAACCATGTTATTAGAGTCCATTCCTTTTCCTTTTTCTTAACTAATTTGTCTAAAGACAAGAATTCTATAAATTATTTCAAATTGCATTGAGGCAAAAGAGACAATTAAGAAAATTTAAAAATTTAAATTCAACAAATTATTGACAACTTATTTATCCCTAGCAGATTTTAAAATTCTAAAAATTACAAAAATGCAATATTTTGATTTTTAAATTTGTTATTAATGTCGTTTGATTTGATTGGTGAGAAAAATACAATATTTGAATATGTTAATTGAACAAAATTACAAGTAATGGACTCAATTGCATAAAATACAATTTAGTGGATGAATATTATAAATAGCAAACCCAACTTTCAATGTTGTGTTAAACATATATCTCTAGACGGGAGTCCAGAATCTTCTTATTATAGTCTATTGCTTTTGCTTTTTCTTAAGTAATTTGCCTGAATATTATATAAATTATTTCAAATTGCGTTGAGGTAAAGGAGGCAATTTAGAAAATTGCAAAATTTAAATTGAACAGAGTATTAACAATTCATTTATCCCTAGCAAATTTTACAATTCGAAAAATTGCCAAATTGAAATGTTTTGATTTTTAAATTTATTGTTAATGTTGTTTAATTTAATTGCTAAGAAAAATATAATATGTGAAAAATATAATATTTGAATATGTTAATTGAACAAAAATACAAGTAATGGACTCAATTACATAAAATACAATTTAGTGGATAAATATTATAAATAGCAATCTCAAGTTTCAAGGTTGTGTGAAGCATATATCCTTAGATGGGAGCGGGGAACCACCTTATTAGAGTCCATTGCTTTTCCTTTTTCTTAAGTAATTAGTCTGAAAACAAGAATTTTATAAATCATTTCAAATTGCATTGAGGCAAAGGAGACAATTAAGAAAATTGCAAAATTTAAATTCAATAGAGTATTGACAATTCATTTATCCTTAACAGATTTTAAAATTCTAAAAATTGCAAAAATGTAATATTTTGATTTTTAAATTTATTGTTAATGTCATTTGATTTGATTGGTGAGAAAAATACAATATTTGAATATCTTCATTGAACAAAAATACAAGTAATGAACTTAATTGCATAAAATACACTTTAGTGGATGAATATCATAAATAACAGTCTCAAGTTTCAATATTGTGTTAAGCATATATATCTAGATGTGAGTGCAGAACCTTCTTATTACAGTCCATTGCTTTTACTTTTTCATTAGTAATTTTCCTAATGATTATATAAATCATTTCAAATTGCGTTGAGATAAAGGATAGAATTTAGAAAATAGCAAAATTTAAATTCAACAAACAAATGACAATTCATTTATCTCTAGTAGATTTAAAAATTCTAGAAATTGCAAAAATGCAATATTTTGACTTTTAAATTTATTGTAATGTCGTTTGATTTGATTGATGAGAAAAATACAATATTTGAATATCTTAATCAAACAAAAATACAAGTAATGGACTCAATTGCATAAAATACACTTTAGTTGATGAATATTATAAATAGCAATTCCAAGTTTCAATGTTGTGTTAAGCATATATCTCTAGGTGGGAGTATAAAACTCTTTTATTACAGTCTATTGCTTTTGCTTTTTTATAAGTAATTTGTCTGAAAATTATATAAATCATTTCTAATTGCATTGAGGCAAAGGAGGCAATTTAAAAAATTGCAAAATTTAAATTGAACAGAGTATTGACAATTCACTTATTCATAGTAAATTTTAAAATTCAAAAAATTGCAAAATTGAAATATTTTGATTTTTCAATTTATTGTTAATGTCGTTTGATTTAATTGGTGAGAAAAATATAATATGTGAAAAATATAATATTTGAATATGTTCATTGACCAAAAATACAACTAATGGACTCAATTGCATCAAAGACACTTTAGTAGATGAATATTATAAATAGTAATCTCAAGTTTCAAGGTTGTGTGAAGCATATATCCCTAGATGGGAGTGGGAAACCATTTTATTAGAGTTCATTCCTTTTCCTTCTTCTTAACTAATTTGTCTGAAGACAAGAATTCTGTAAATCATTTCAAATTGCATTCAAGCAAAGGAGACAATTAAGAAAATTTCAAAATATAAATTCAACAAATTATTGACAATTTATTTATCCTTAGCAGATTTTAAAATTCTAAAAATTGCAAAAATGCAATATTTTGATTTTAAAATTTGTTGTTAATGTCATTTGATTTGACTGGTGAGAAAAATACAATATTTGAATATCTTAGTTGAACAAAATTACAAGTAATGGACTCAATTGCATAAAATATACTTTAATGGATAAATATTATAAACAGTAATCCCAAGTTTCAATGTTGTGTTATGCATATATCTCTAGAGGGGAGTGTAGAACTTTCTTATTGCAGTCCATTGCTCTTGTTTTTTCTTAAGTAATTTGGTTGAAGATTATATAAATTATTTCAAATTGCATTGAGGCAAAGGAGATAATTCAGAAAATTGCAAAATTTAAATTCAACAGAGTATTAACAATTCATTTATCCCTAAAAGATTTTAAAATTCTAAAAATGGCAAAATTGAAATATTTTCATTTTAAAATTTATTGTTAATGTCGTTTAATTTAATTGTTGAGAAAAATATAATATGTGAAAAATATAATATTTAAATATGTTAATTGAACAGAAATACAAGTAATGGACTCAATTGCATAAAATACAATTTAGTGGTTGAAAATTATAAATAGTAAACTCAAGTTTCAATGTTGTGTTAAGCATATATCTCTAGATAGGAGTGTAGAATCTTCTTATTACAGTCTATTGTTTTTGCTTTTTCTAAAGTAATTTGCCTGAAGATTATATAAATCATTTCCAATTGCGTTGAGGCAAAGGACACAATTCAGAAAATTGCAAAATTTAACTTCAACAGAGTATTAACAATTCATTTATCCCTAATAGATTTTAAAATTCTAAAAATTGCAAAATTTAAATAATTTGATTTTTGAATTTATTGTTAATGTCGTTTGATTTAAGTGGTGAGAAAAATATAGTATGTGAAAAATATAATATTTGAATATGTTAATTGAAAAAAAAATACAAGTAATGGATTGAATTGCATAAAATACACTTTAGTGGATAAATATTATAAATAGCAATTTCAAGTTTCAATGTTATGTTAAGGATATAACCTTATATAGGATTACAAAACCCTCTTATTACAATCCGTTGCTTTTTCTTTTTCTTAAGTAATTTGCCTGAATATTATATAAATCATTTCAAATTCCTTTGAGCCAAAGGAGATAATTCAGAAAATTGCAAAATTTAAATTCAATAGAGTATAAATTCATTTATCCCTAGCAGATTTTAAAATTCAAAAAATTGCAAAATTGAAATATTTTGATTTTTAAATTTATTGTTAATGTCATTTAATTTAATTGATGAGAAAAATATAATATGTGAAAAATATAATATTTGATTATGTCAATTGAACAAAAATACAAGTAATGAACTCAATTGCATAAAAGACACTTTAGTGGATCAATATTATAAATAGCAAACTCAAGTTTCAAGGTTGTGTGAAGCATATATCCCTAGATGGGAGTGGGGACCCATCTTATTAGGGTCCATTCCATTGCTTTTCCTTTTTCCTAAGTAATTTGTTAGAAAACAAGAATTCTATAAATCATTTTAAATGGCATTGAGGTAGAGGAGACAATTAAAAAAATTGCAAAATTTAAATTCTGAAGATTATTGACAATTTATTTATTCCTAACTGATTTTAAGGTTCTAAAAATTGCAAAAATGCAATATTTTGATTTTTAAATTTATTGTTTATGTCATTTTGATTTGATTGGTGAGAAAATACAATATTTGAATAAGTTAATTGAACAAAAATACAAGTAATGGACTCAATTGCATAAATACATTTTAGTGGATGAATATTATAAATAGCAATCCAAGTTTCAATGTTGTGTTAAGCATATATCCTTAGATAAAAGTGCAAAACCTTCCTATTACAATCCATTCATTTTGCTTTTTCTTAAGTAAATTTGCCCTAAATATTATATAAATCATTTCAAATTGGTTGAGGCAAAGGAGACAATTCAGGAAAATAACAAAATTTAAATTCAACCAAGAGTTGACAATTCATTTATCCCTAGCAAATTTTAAAATTTTAGAAATTGAAAAAATGCAATATTTTGATTTTTAAATTATTGTTTTATGTCGTTTGATTTGATTGGTGAGAAAATATAAATTTGAATATCTTAGTTGAACAAAATTACAAGTAAATGGACTTAATTGCATAAAATACACTTTAATGGATGAATATTATAAATAGTAATCACAAGTTTTAATGTTGTGTTAAGCACATATCCCTAGATGGGAGTGCAGAACCTTCTTATT
>JAIRCJ010000192.1:0-66523 GCA_020883675.1 Bruguiera gymnorhiza
TCCTTATGTGTGTTGGTAAATTTGTGGTTGTATATTTTTGAATGATATTTGGTTTTATAACAAAAACTTAGAAGAGCACCTTGATCATTTACGTTTGGAGAAATTCACATGCTAAATTCAAGAAATATTCCTTTTGTACTAACAAGATCATATTTCTTAGCTATGTTGTGAGTGCTAGAGGTATTGAGGTTGACAAGGAAAAAGTAGGGCAATCCGTGATTGGCTGACAACTAAGCCAGTTAGTGATGTGTGTAACTTTGTGGACTTTAGCACCATCGCTACACCACTAATAAGGTTATTAAAAAGAACATGGGTTTTAAGTGGGGTAGTGATCAAGACAAGGCTTTAATTACATTAAAGAAAAATTAAGTTTTTACTTACTTACTTCACTTGACTTTGCAAAAACTTTCAAGATTGAGTGTGATGCTTCAGGTATTGACATTGGAACAATTTTGATGTAGGAAAGGTGACTAACTTCCATACTTTCAGTTGAAAAGTTAAGTGGAATAGGCCTTAATTATCCTACTTATGATAAAGAGATTTATGCATTAGTTTGAGCTTTGGAGACATGGCAACACTACCTTTTGCCTAAGTAGTTTCTCACCTATACTGACCATAAATCCTTAAAGCACTTTAAAGGACAAGGAAAGTTGAACAAAGGACATGCCAAGTAGGTCCAATTCATTGAAACCTTTCCCTACATCATCAATGTAAACAAAGTAAGGAAAATATAGTAGCTAATGCGATATCTTGTAAGTGTGCCCTTTATTTTACATTTACTACAAAAATAATTGAAGATATTGAAGATTTATATGTGAAAGATCCTAACTTTGCTAATGTGTATGAAGCATATGGGAAGTCAGCCTTTGAGAAATATTTTAGGCATAGAAGGATTCTTATTTAGGGAAAATCGTTTATGTGTGCCTAGAGTTCTTTTGAGGGAGTTGGTTGTGAGAAAAGCTCATAAAGGTGGTCTAATTAAGTCATTTTGAAGTTAGGAAAACCCTAGATATCTTAGTTAAACATTTCTTTTGGCAACATATGAAATAAGATGTTGAGAAGGTATGCCAGAAATGCATACCATGCAAATAGGCTAAATTTAGAAATTTACCCCATAATTGTACACTCCATAAAATAGACATTATGGGGTAAGTTAGGTATTAAACTATTGTTTTCAACTACTTGTCATCCACAAACTGATGAATAAACTAAGGTGATTAATCAAACTCTTTGTACTTTGTTGTGTGCTATTATTTAAATGAATTTCAACACATGGGATGGTTGTTTACCATATGTCAAGTTTACATATAATAAAAGTGTTCATTTTACTATTATTTACTCTTTATTTGAAATTGTATATGGTTTTAACCTTTTGACTCCTTTGGATTTGGTGCCTATACCTGTTGATGAGTATACCAACTTAGATGGTGTACGCAATGCTAACATGGTGACAAAATTACATGAGAAAGTATGGCAACATATTGTAAAACGAATTAAGCAATAAGCATCCCATGTCAACGAAGGGCAATAGGAGGTGGCGTTTAAACCTAATAATTGGGTTTGGGAGCTTATGTGCAAGGAATAGTTTCCAGCTCAAAGGCATTCAAAGTTATGGCCTAAAGGATATGGTCCATTTCAAGTAGTAGCATGGATTAATGACAATGTTTATAAGTTAAACCTTCCTAGTGAGTATAATGTGAGTGTAATATTTAATATTTTTTTGTCTTTCTTTTTTAATGTAAGTGATGATTTAAGGACAAATCCTTTCAAGGAGTAGGGGAATGATGAGAAGCTTAATGATAATGCGTGGAAGGTTTCAAAAGATGCAAGAAATCCATTGCACATTCTAGAAGGTCCATTAATGCAAGATAAAGCCCACAAGATAAAAAAAAAAACGTACTAAATGGGTTGATTGAAGAGATTTAGGCAAACTAGCTATAAATGGTGTGAATTTAAACTTGAAAAGAGAGTCAAGGCCTTATTAATATGATTGGAGTACTTAATGGGGTAAGGTTAAGTAGTAGCATTCACTTCTAAATAGGAGTTTGTCTTGAATAAGTGTTTGTTATTAAAGTGGAAGTTTTCTGAATAAAAATTTGTCCTAGATAGGAGTTTGTCCTAAATAGGGATTTGTCTTAAATAAGAATTTATGTCTCTTTTAGGTTTGCTATCTTAGTTTATAAATAGGACCTCTTTGTGAGCTCTAAAATCAATTAATTTGAGAGAAATAAATACTGAGTTTTCTCCTTTGGTTCTTTCATGAACTAAAGAACTTATCAAGAAGTAACTCTTCCTATGGTGTTCAACTCTACTTATCACTCTCAATTCCCTTTTTTTCTAAAATATGGCATCTATATTCTTATTAATACCCAAGGTTCATGTTCCATTGAATATTGGACTTAGGGTTTGTGTGATTAAAGTTTGACTTAGCTTCACTAGGTATTGTTTGATTTCTTCTATGCCTAGTGTGTTCGGGTTCACATTATATGTGATGTTGTACCTATGCATACGAGCCATACTTTAGTAGGAGGGTCATATTCTATTAGAATTGTCATGGTAGTTTAACAGACGAGTTATGCATGAAGGCTTTAAGAACAAGTATTCCTTTGTAATGAATGAAAAATTTGTCACTATTATACCATTAACACCTCAATAAGCTTATTGGGATCAATTAAGGATTAAAAATGAGAGCAAATAAAAAAGAAAGATTGAAAAGAGGGGTAACCAAAATAGAAAAGAGAGGAGAAAAATTGAGGACACAAGAGAGAGAGGAGGAAGAAGGAAGTTTCTATTCCAAAGAAAGTGATGACAAAAAGAGCATTTTATGCCACACAACATATAATTGCATTTTCATACAATGAGGCTTATTTTAACACTAACAAGTTTAGCCCTTTTTTGTTTAGTGTTGTTATTTCTCTTTTGTAGGAATTTGAAGATGTATTCCCTAAAGTTGTTCTAAGTGGATTACTACCTAAGAAAGGAATTGAGCATTGAATTGATTTTATCCCTAGTGCATCTATTCCAAACTGGCTAGCATGTAAGAGTGATCTTGAGGAGACAATGGAGCTTCAAAGGCAGGTTGAGGAACTTATATTGAAAGGATATGTGAGAGAAAGCATAAGTCCCTTTACAGTTCATGTCTTTCTATACCAAAGAAGGATGGGACTTAAAGGATGTGGGTTTACTATCGGACAATCATCAAAATCACTATAAAGTGTTGTCACCCTATACTTAGGTTAGATGACATGTTAGATGAATTGCATAGTTTATGTGTCTTTTCTAAAATTGATTTGAAAAGTGGACATTACCAAATTAGGATGAGACAAGAAGATGAGTGGAAAATGGCTTTCAAAACTAAATATGATCTATATGAATGGCTTGTTATGCCATTTGGTCACACTAATGCATTGAGCAATTTTATATGATTGATGAATAATGTTTTGCATACATTCATTAGTAAATTTTTGGTTATGTATTTTGATAATATTTTGATCTATAGCAAAAATTTAGAACAGCATCTTGATCATTTATGTTCAATTTTAATCATTTTATATTCTAAGAAATTGTATGCTAACTTTAAGAAATGTTCCTTTTGTACTAACAAAATCATATTTCTTGACTATGTTGTGAGTGCTAAAGGTATTGAGGTTGATGAGGAAAAACTTAGGGCAATCCATGATTAGCCTACACTTAAGTTAGTTAGTAATGTGTAGCTTTCATGGTCTAACTAGTTTTTATAGACACTCTGTGAGGGACTTTAGCACCATTCATACACCACTAACTATGGTTATTAAAAAGAACATGGGTTTTAAGTGGGGTAGTGATCAAGACAAGGCTTTTAATTATATTGAGGAAAAATTAAATTTTGCACTCTTACTTGCTTTGCCTAACTTTACAAAAAATTTTGAGATTAAGTGTGATACTTTAGGTATTTGCATTGGAGCTATTTTAATCCAAGAAACATATCTAATAGTCTACTTTAGTGATAAGCTAAATGGAGCAGGCCTTAATTATCCTCTTTATAATAAAAAGATGTATGCATTGGTACCGACTTTAAAGACATGGCAACACGACCTTTAGCCCAAGGAGTTTGTTATCCATAGTAACCGTGAATCCATGAAGCACTTGAAGAGATAAAGAAAGTTGAACAAATTACATGCCAAGTGGGTTGAATTCATTAAGACCTTTCCTTACATCATCAAATATAAACAAGGTAAGGAAAATTTGGTAGCTAATGCAATATCTCACAAGGATGCTTTGATCTCTACACTTAATGCAAAATTATTAAGATTTGAATATATTAAATATTTGTGTGTGAAAGATCTTAACTTTACTAATGTGGATAGAGCACATGAGTAATCAGCCTTTGAGAAATTTAATAGGCATAAGGATTTATTATTTAAGGAAAATCATTTATGCATACTTATATGTTCTTTGGGGGAGTTGGTTGTGAGAGAAGCTCATAAGGGTAGTCAAATGGGTCATTTCGAAGTTAGGTAAATCCTAGATGTCTTAGTTGAACATTTCTTTTGGCCACACATGAAACGAGATGTCGAGAGGGTAAGTGAAAAATGCATAACAAACAAATAGGATAAATTTAGAGTTTTACCCCATGGCTTGTACACCCCTTTACCCATACCTAACCATCCTTGGGTTGATTTATCTCTACACTTTGTACTAAGGTTGCTACAACCAAAAAAGGGTAGGAATTTTGTATTTGTTGTTGACAATTTTTCAAAGATGACACATTTCATCCTATGCCATAAAATTGACAATGCAAACAATGTGGCTGAATTATTCTTTAAAGAAGTAGTATGTTTGCATGGCATATGTCAAAGTATTGTTTGAAATTGGGATACAAAGTTCTTAAGTTACTTATGGAAGACTTTATGGGGTAAGTTATGTACTAAGCTATTGTTTTCAACTACTTGTTATCTACAAATTGATAGGCAGACTAAGGTGGTTAATTGAACTCTTTCTACTCTTTTGTGTGCTATTATTCAAACAAATTTGAAAACATGGGAAGATTGTTTACCACATGTTGAGTTTACATATAATAAGAGTGTTCATTCTACTACTAGTTACTCTCTATTTAAGATTATTTATGATTTTAATCCTTTGACTCCTTTGAATTTATTGCCTATACCTGCTGATGAGTATGCTAGATTAAATGGTGAACGCAAGGCTGACATGGTGAAGAAATTGCATGAGAAGATGTGGCAACATATTGCAAACCAAATTAAGCAATATACATCCCATGTTAACAAAGGGCAAAAAAAGGTAGTGTTTAAACCTAATGATTGGGTTTAGGTGTATATGCGTATGAAATGGTTCCCAACTCAAAGGCATCCAAAGCTACAACATAGAGGAGATGGTCCATTTCAAGTAGTCATGGATTAATGATAATGGTTATAAGTTGAACCTTCTTAGGGAGTATAATGTGAGTGCAACATTTAATATTTCTAATCTTTCTCGTTTTGATATAGGTGATGATTTGAGGATGAATCTTTTCGAGGGGAGGGGAATGATAAGAAGCTTAGAGATGATGCGTGGAAAGTTTCAAAGGGTGCAAGAGATCCATTGCATATTCTAAAAGGTCTAATAATGCAAGCTAGAGCCAAAAGGATGGAAGAAGTACTATATGGGCAAATTGAAGACATTCAGGGCAACCAAGCTACAAATGGTGCAAATTCAAGCTTGAAAGAAAGTCAAGGTTTTATTAGTATGATTGAAGTGGTTAATGGGGCAAGGTTATGTAATAGTATTCACTCTTAAACAAGAGTTTGTCCTGAATAGAAATTTATTTCACTATTAGGCTTACTATCTTAGCCTATAAATAGGTACCTCCTTTTAAGCTCTAAAATCAAACAATTTGCAAGAAATAAAGAGTAAGAGTTTTCTCCTTTGGTTCTTTCAAGAACTAAAGAACTTATTAAGAAGTAAATCTTATGGTGTTCAACTCAACTTATCCTTCTTTATTCCTTTCTCTTCTAGAGTATGGCATCCATATTCTTCTTAATACCTTAGGTTCATATTCCTTTGAATATTAGGTATAGGGTTTGTGTGATTAAAGTCTAACTTAGTTTTCTTGTGTATTGTTTGATTCTTTACATGTGTTGTGTCCTTAAGCCACATCTTTTGGGATTTCACATCAGCTATACAGGTCTTAACCTATCCATTGATCCTTATAATATCACTAATAACAATTTACACCAATGCTCTATACATCTTCCTCAACTATAATGAGCAAACAACAACAACATGACTTAGGGTATTAATTATAATACCAACGGCTCTAATACCATTCATTAATTCAATAATTCATTAACAATATATCAAACAACAATGTTAAATAGTAAATAACAATATTATAAAATTTAAGGTAAAAGTTATAGAACTTATAAAAAAATAGCTTTCATAAAGGTCTTATGAATCCTGCATCATATCATCCTTTTGATTCAAACTACTTTTTTATTGAGTATAACTCTCATGTAGAGTGGGTTTAGTTTGAAGTAATGACATCATCATCTCAAGTATTTTCTCCTTCTAGATGGACTTAAACAAAGCCTTAAGTAATTGTTCTAGATTACCAAATGCTATAGGTTTTGGTGTAGTCTTAAGACTATTTAGGCTAATTATTCCCTTAGTGGTATAAACATTGTCTTCAAAGAAGTCAAATTTTTTCTACCAGCAAATATTAATGTGTTTGGCTAATCGTGGGACATGTTTAATTTCCATATCTAACATGCTAGCTTATTTGGTCATAATAGTATACTCCCACTTAATGATCCTCTAAACACGAAACTAAGAGACGAACAATAATAAGAGGTCTTTAGCCTCATTATTTTTTTCACAAAACTATTCATAAACATTTCTTACCTTATTGGGTAAGGTTATAGGATGCAATCCTTATTTGATGAACTAGATTTTAAACCTATTGGGAAGACTCTTTAGGTCATTCAAAAAGTGGATTTAAATGAACTAGTTGAATTTATTTTGCTTGTTTTCATTTAACAGTGTTCTTTTCCACACTTTAATATAGTCAAAATAGTTGTAAGCTTTAACTTTTAACCATTTTTTAAGGTCACTAGTGGCAAACATGTGAGAAATTGTTCGCTAAAACTCAAGTGAATGTAAATTCTGTAATTTTTTTAATTTTCTCCATTTCCACAATGCAATTTGACATGATTTATAAAATTGTAGTATACAAACATGCTAATTAAAGAAAAACGAATGCAATAAACTCTAATAAAAAATTAGTCCACTATACGCTGAAGTTATATGCTTGATCCAACATTGAAACTTAGGATTAGAATTTATAACAGTCATCTGCTAAACTTTATTTTGTACAGTTGAGTCCCTTACTTTTATTTTTGTTCAATTAGCATATTAAAAAATTATATTTATCTCATCATTAAAAATGCAATGGTAATAAAAATTATTAAAAATATAAAAATATTGCATTATTTTAATTATTAGAATTTTAAAGTCTTACAAAGAGAAATTCTTTGTTAATACCCCAATGAATTTAAATTTGTTAATTATTTTAATTGTCTTCATTACTATAATGCAATTTGACATGATTAATATAATTTTAGTGTACAAACATGATAATTAAACAAAAGCAAATGCAATGGACTCTAAACTTATATGCTTGACCCAATATTAAAACTTGGGATTGAAATTTATCACAATTATCCACTAAAGTTTATTTTATACAATTGAGTGCATTGACTTTATTTTGGCAGATTAGCATATACAAATATTAGGTTTATCTCACTACTAAAAATGAAATGGAATGAAAAATTATTTAAAAAATAAAAACATTGCATTATTTTAATTTTTAGAATTTTAAAATCTTACAGGGAGAAATTGTTCGCAAAAACTCAAGTGAATGTAAATTCAATAATTTTTTTAATTTTCTTCATTTCCACAATGCAATTTGACATGATTTATAAAATTTTAGTAGACAAACATGCTAATTAAAGACAAGCGAATGCAATAGACTCTAATAAGAAATTAGCCACTATGCGCTGGAGCTGTATCCTTGATCCAACATTAAAACTTGGGATTGGAATTTATAATAGTCATCCGCTAAACTTTATTTTGTACAATTGAGTCCCTTACTTTTATTTTTGTTCAATTAACATATTAAAAAATTATTTTTATCTCACCATTGAAAATGCAATGGTAATAAAAATTATTAAAAATATAAAAATATTGCATTATTTTAATTATTAGAATTTTAAACTCTTACAAGGAGAAATTCTTTGTTAATACTCAAGTGGATTTAAATTTGTTAATTATTTTAATTGTTTCCATTACCACAATGCAATTTGACATGACTAATATAATTTTAGTGTACAAACATGATAATTAAATAAAAGCGAATGCAATGGACTCTAGAGTTATATGTTTGACCCAACATTAAAGATTGAGATTGAATTTTATAACAGTCATCCACTAAAGTTTATTTTATACAATTGAGTCCATTAGTTTTATTTTGGCAAATTAACATAGACAAATATTAGGTTTACCTCACCATTCAAAATGAAATGGAATTAAAAATTATTTAAAAAATAAAAACATTGCATTATTTTAATTTTTAAAATTTTAAAGTCTTATAGGGGGAAATTGTTCGCTAAAACTTAAGTGAATGTAAATTTTGTAATTTTTTTAATTTTCTCCATTTTCATAATGCAATTTGACATGATTTCTAAAATTTTTGTATACAAACATGCTAATTAAAGAAAAGCGAATGCAATGGACTCTAATAATTTAAAAGTCTTACAGGGAGAAATTTTTTATTATTACTCAAGTGAATTTAAATATTGTAATTTTTTTAATTGTCCCTATTTCAACAATATAATTTGACATGATTTATATACAAATAAATATAATGGACACTAATAAGAAGTTAGTCCATTACGCTCTAGAGTTATATGTTTGACCCAACATTAAACCTTCATATTGCAATTTATAATTGTCATCCCTTAATGTTTATTTTATAGAACTGAGTCCATAGCATTTATTTTGGTGAATCAACATATTCAAATATTAGGTTTATCTCACTATTGAAAATGCACTTGCTTTCAAAATTATTTAAAAAATAAAAACATTGCATTATTTTAATTGTTAGAATTTTAAAGTCTTAGAAGGAGAAATTCTTCGTCATTGTTCAAGTGAATTTAAATTTTGTAATTTTTTTAATTGTCTCCATTTACACAATGCAATTTGACATCATTTATATAATTTTAGTATACAATTAGGTTAATTAAACAAAAACGACAACAATTGACTCTAATAAGAAGTTAGTCCAGTACGCTTTATAATTATATACTGGACCAAATATTGAAGCATGAGATTGCAATTTATAATAGTCATCCCCTAAAGTTTATTTTATACATTTTAGTCCATTGCTCTTATTTTGGTAAATTAACATATTCAAACATTAAATTTATCTCACCATTGAAAATGCAATGAAATTCAAAATTCTTTAAAAAGTAAAAACAATGCATTATTGTAATTTTTAGAATTTTAAAGTCTTAGAGGGAGAAATTCTTCGTTAATAATCAAGTTAATTTAAATTTTGAGATTTTTTTTAATTGTCCCTATTACCACAATGTAATTTCCCATGATTTATATAATTTTAGTATATAAACATGTTAATTAAAGAAAAACGAATGTAATGAACTCTCATAAGAACTTAGCCCATTACGCTCTCCTCCTATATACTTGAACCAACATTGAACCTTGGGATTGGAATTTGTCATAGTCATCCCCTAAAGTTTCTTTCATAGAATTGAGTCTATTGTTTTTATTTTGGTAAATTAATATATTCAAATATTAAATTTATCTCACTGTTGAAAATACAATGGAATTCAAAATTTTTTAAAAAATAAAAACATTACATTATTTTATTTTTTATAATTTTAAAGTTTCAGAGGGAGAAATTCTTTGTTAATACTCAAGTAAATGTAGTGGAGTCTAATAAGAAGTTAGCCCATTACACTCTAGTGCTATATGCTTGATCCAACATTGAAGCTTCGATTGGAATTTATCATACTCATCCCCCAAAGTTTATTTTATAGAATTAAGCCTATTGCTTTTATTTTGGTGAATTAACACATTCAAATATTAAATTTATCTCACCGTTGAAAATGCAATGGAAATCAAAATTATTTAAAAAATAAAAACATTGCATTATTTTAATTTTTGTCATTTTAAAGTTTTAAAGGGATAAATTCTTCCTTAATACTAAAGTGAATTTAAATTTTGTTATTTTTTTAATTATCTCCATTACCACAATATAATTTGGCACGATTTATATAATTTTTGTATACAAACATGCTAATGAAATAAATGGGAATGTAATGAACTCTAACACAAAGTTAGCCCATTACGCTCTAGAGTTATATGCTGAACCCAACATTGAAACTTGAGATTGCAATTTATAATAGTCATCCCTTAAAGTTTATTTTATACATTTTAATCCATTGCTCTTATTTTGGTAAATTAACATATTCAAATATTAAATTTATCTCACCGTAAAAAATGCAATGAAATTCAAAATTCTTTAAAAAGTTAAAACAATGCACTATTATAATTTTTAGAACTTTAAAGTCATAGTGAGAGAAATTCTTCGTTAATATTAAGTGAATTTAAATTTTGAAATTTTTTTAATTGTCCTTATTACCACAATGTAATTTCACATGATTTATATAGAATTAGTATACAAACATGTTAATTAAAGAAAAGCAAATGCAATAGACTCTAATAAGAAGTTAACCCATTACGCCTTCGTGCTATATACTTGACCTAACATTGAAGATTGGGATTATAATTTGTCATAGTTGTCCCCTAAAGTTTATTTTATAGAATTGAGTCCATTGCTTTTATTTTGGTGAATTAAAACATTCAAATATTAAATTTATCTCACCATTGAAAGTGCAATGGAATTCAAAATTATTTAAAAAATAAAAACTTTGGATTATTTTAATTTTTATAATTTTAAAGTTTTAAAGGGAGAAATTCTTCCTTAATACTTAAGTGAATTTAAATTTTGTTATTTTTTTAATTGTCTTCGTTACCACAATGCAATTTGGCACGATTTATATAATTTTTGTATACAAACATGTTAATGAAATAAAAGGGAATGCAATGGACTCTAATACGAAGTTAGTCCATTATGCTCTAGAGTTATATGTTTGACCTAATATTGAAACTTGAGATTGCAATTTATAATAGTCATCCACTAAAGTGTATTTTATACAGTTGTGTCCATTGCTTTTATTTTGGTGAAATAACATATTGGAATATTAGGTTTATCTCATCCTTAAAAGTGCAATGGAATTCAAAATTCTTCAGAAGTAAAAACAATACATAATTTTAATTTTTAGAATTTTAAAGTCTTAGAGGGAGAAATTCTTTGTTAATAATCAAGTGAATTTAAATTTTGAAATTTTTTTAATTGTCTCTCTTACCACAATGTAATTTCACATGATTTATATAACTTTAGTATACAAACATGTTAATTAAAGAAAAACGAATGCAATGGACTCTAATAAGAAGTTAGCCCATTACGCTTTAATGCTATATGCTTGACCTAACATTGAAGCTCGGATTGGAATTTATCTTAGTCATCCCCCAAAGTTTATTTTATAGAATTGAGTCCATTGCTTTTATTTTGGTGAATTAACACATTCAAATATTAAATTTATCTCACCGTTAAAAATGCAATAGAAATGAAAATTATTTAAAAAATAAAAACATTACATTATTTTAATTCTTAAAATTTTAAGATGTTACAAGGAGAAATTATTCGTTATTACTCAAGTGAATTTAAATTTTGTAATTTTTTTAATTGTCCCCATTTACACAATGCAATTTGACATGATATATATAATTTTTTGATACAAATATGTTAATTAAACAAAAGCGAATACAATGGACTCTAAGAAGAAGTTAGTCCACTACGCTCTAGAGCCCTAAGCTAAAGCCAACATTGAAACTTGAGATTGCAATTTATAATAGTCATCCCCCAAAGTTTATTTTATAGAATTGAGTCCATTGCTTTTATTTTGGTGAATTAACACATTCAAATATTAAATTTATCTCACCATTGAAAATGCAATGGCAATCAAAATTATTTGAAAAATAAAAACAATGCATTATTTTAATTCCTAGAATTTTAAAGTGTTACAGGGAAAAATTCTTCGTTATTACTCAAGTGAATTTAAATTTTATAATTTTGTTAATTGTCCCCATTTACACAATACAATTTGACATGATATATATAATTTTAGAATACAAATATGTTAATTAAACAAAAGCGAATGCAATGGACTCTAATAAAAAGTTAGCCCATTACGCTATAGTGCTATATGCTTGATCCAACATTGAAGCTTGGATTGGAATTTATCATACTTATCCCCAAAGTTTATTTTATAGAATTAAGTCCATTGCTTTTATTTTGGTGAATTAACACATTCAAATATTAAATTTATCTCACTGTTGAAAATTCAATGGAATTCGAAATTCTCTAAAAAGTAAAAACAATGCATTATTATAATTTTTAGAATTTTAAAGTCTTAGAGAGAGAAATTATTCGTTAATAATCAAGTTAATTTAAATTTTAAGATTTTTTTAATTGTCCCTATTACCACAATGTAATTTCCCATGATTTATATAATTTTAGTATACAAACATGTTAATTAAAGAAAACCAAATGCAATAAACTCTAATAAGAACTTAGTCCATTATGCTCTCGTGCTATATATACTTTACCCAACATTGAACCTTGGGATTGGAATTTGTCATAGTCATCCCCTAAAGTTTATTTCATAGAATTGAGTCCATTGCTTTTATTTTGGTAAATTAACATATTCAAATATTAAATTTATCTCACTGTTGAAAATGTAATGGAATTCAAAATTATTTAAAAAAATAAAAACATTGCATTATTTTAATTTTTATAATTTTAAAGTTTTAGAGGGAGAAATTCTTTGTTAATATTCAAGTGAATTTAAATTTTGTTATTTTTTTCATTGTCTCCATTACCACAATGCAATTTGGCACGGTTTATATAATTTTCCTACACAAACATGTTAATGAAATAAAAGGAAATGCAATGGACTCTAATAAGAAGTTAGCTCATTATGCTCTAGAGTTATATGTTGGACCCAACATTGAAACTTGAGATTGCAATTTATAATAGGCATCCCCTAAATTTTATTTTATACTTTTTAGTCCATTGTTGTTATTTTGGTAAATTAACATATTCAAATATTAAATTTATCTCACCGTCGAAAATGCAATGAAATTCAAAATTCTCTACAACTAAAAACAATGCATTATTATAATTTTAGGAATTTTAAAGTCTTATAGGGAGAAATTCTTTGTTAATAATCAAGTGAATTTAAATTTTTACATGATTTATATAATTTTAGTATACAAACACGTTAATTAAAGAAAAGCGAATGCAGTGGACTCTAATAAAAAGTTAGCCTATTACACTCTAGTGCTATATGCTTGAGCCAACATTGAAGCTTGGATTGGAATTTATCATAGTCATCCCCAAAGTTTATTTTATAGAATTGAGTCCATTGTTTTTATTTTGGTGAATTAACACATTCAAATATTAAATTTATCTCACCATTGAAAATGCAATGGAAATCAAAATTATTTAAAAAATTAAAACATTGCATTATTTTAATTTTTATAATTTTAAAGTTTTAAAAGGAGAAATTGTTCCTTAATACTCAAGTGAATTTAACTTTTGTTATTTTCTTAATTGTCTCTGTTACCATAATGCAATTTGGCACGATTTATATAATTTTTGTATACAAACATGCTAATGAAATAAAAGGGAATGCAATGGACTCTAATATAAAGTTAGCGTATTACGCTTAAGAGTTATATGTTGGACCTAACATTGAGGCTTGATATTGCAATTTATAATAGTCATCCCCTAATGTTAATTTTATACATTTTAATCCATTGCTCTTATTTTGGTAAATGAACTTATTCAAATATCAAAATTTATCTCACCGTTGAAAATGCAATGGAATTCAAAATTCTTTAAAAATTAAAAACAATTCATTATTATAATTTTTAGAACTTTAAAGTCTTAGTTGGAGAAATTCTTTGTTAATAATCAAGTGAATTTAAATTTTGAAATTTTTTTAATTATCCCTATTACTACAATGTAATTTCACATTATTTATATAATTTTAGTATACAAACATGTTAATTGAAGAAAAGTGAATGCAATAGACTCTAATAAGAAGTTAGCCCATTACGCTTTAATGTTATATGCTTAACCTAACATTGAATCTTGGATTGGAATTTATCATAGACATCCCCCAAAGTTCATTTTATAAAATTGAGTCCATTGCTTTTATTTTGGTGAATTAACACATTCAAATATCACACCGTTGAAAATGCAATAGAAATCAAAATTATTTGAAAAATAAAAATATTGCATTTTTTTAATTTTTATAATTTTAAAGTTTTAAAGGGGGAAATTCTTCCTTAATACTCAAGTGAATTTAAATTTTGTTATTTTTTTAATTGTTTCTATTACCACAATGCAATTTGGCACGATGTATATAATTTTCGTATACAAACATACTAATGAAATAAAAGGGAATACAACGGACTCTAATATGAAGTTAGCCCATTACACTTTAGAGTTATATGTTGGACTAAACATTGAGGCTTGATATTGCAATTTATAATAGTCATCCTCTAATGTTAATTTTATACATTTTAATCCATTGCTCTTATTTTGGTAAATTAACATATTCAAATATCAAAATTTATCTTAGTGTTGAAAATGCAATGAAATTCAAAATTCTTTAAAAATTAAAAACAATGCATTATTATAATTTTTAGAACTTTAAAGTCTTAGTCGGAGTAATTCTTTGTTAATAATCAAGTGAATTTAAATTTTGAAATATTTTAACTTGTCCTTATTACCACAATGTAATTTCACATGATTTGTATAATTTTAGTATACAAACATGTTAATTAAAAAAAAGCGAATGCAATGGACTTTAATAAGAAGTTAGCCCATTACGCTTTAGTGCTATATGTTTAACCCAACATTGAAGTTTGGATCGGAATTTATCATAGATATCCCCCAAAGTTTATTTTATAGAATTGAATCCATTGCTTTTATTTTGATGAATTAACATATTCAAATATTAGGTTCATCTCACTATTGAAAATGCAATTTCTTTAGAAATTATTTAAAAAATAAAACATTGCATTATTTTAATTCTTAGAATTTTAAAGTCTTACAAGGAGAAATTCTTCGTTATTATTCAAGTGAATTTAAATTTTGTAATTTTTTAATTGTCCTTATTTCCATAATGCAATTTGACATGATTTATATAATTTTAGATTACAAATACGTTAATCAAACGAAAGTGAATGCAATGGACTCTAATAAGAAGTTAGTCTACCACGCTCTAGAGCTATATGTTGTACCTAACATTGAAACTTGAGATTGTAATTTATAATAGTCATCCCTTAAAGTTTATTTTATACATTTTTGTCCATTGCTTTTATTTGGGAAAATTAACATATTCAAATATTAAATTGATCTCATTGTTGAAAATGCAATGGAATTCAAAATTACTTAGAAAATAAAAACATTACATTATTTTAATTTTTATAATTTTAAAGTCTTACAAGGAGAAATTCTTCATTATTACTCAATTGAATTTAAATTTTGTAATTTTTTTAATTTTCCTCATTTCCACAATGCAATTTGACATGATTTATATAATTTTAGTATATAAATATGTTAATTAAACAAAAGCGAATGCAATGGACACTAATAAGAACTTAGCCCATTACGCTCTAGAGCTAGATGGTTCACCCAACATTTGAAACTGGGATTGGAATTTATCATAATCATCCCCTAAAGTTTATTTTATAGAATTGTGTGCATCGCTTTTATTTTGGTGAATTAACATATTCAAATAATACGTTTATCTCACTATTGAAAATACAATTGCTTCAAAATTATTTAAAAAATAAAAACATTATATTATTTTAATTCTTAGAATTTTAAAGTGTTATAGGGAGAAATTCTTCATTATTACTCAAGTGAATTTAAATTTTGTAATTTTTTTAATTGTCTCCATTTACACAATGCAATTGGACATGATTTATATAATTTTAGTATACAAAAATGTTAATTAAACAAAAGCAAAAGCAATGAACTCTAAAAAGAAGTTAGTCCATTAAGCTCTTGAGCTATATCTTAGACCCAATATTGAAGCTTGAGATTTCAATTTATAATAGTCATCCCCTAAAGTTTCTTTTATATATTTTAGTCCGTTGCTTTTATTTTGCTAAATTAACATATTCAAATATTAAATTTATCTCATCGTTGAAAATGCAATGGAATTCAAAATTATTTAAAAAATAAAAACATTACATTACTTTAATTTTTATAATTTTAAAGTTTTAAAGGGAGAAATTCTTCGTTAATACTCAAGGGAATTTAAATTTTGTTATTTTTTTAATTGTTTCCATTACCATAATGCAATTTGGCATGATTTATTTAATTTTCGTATACAAACTTGTTAATGAAATAAAAGGGAATGCAATGGACTCTAAGACGAAGTTAACCCATTACACTCTAGAGTTATACGTTCGACCCAACATTGAAGCTTGGGATGAGAATATATAATAGTCATCCATTAAAGTGTATTTTATATGGTTGAGTCCATTGCTTTTTTTTTTTTTTGGTGAAATAACATATCCAAATATTAGATTTATCTCATCGTTGAAAGTGCAATGGAATTCAAAATTCTTTAAAAAGTAAAAAGAATGCATTATTTTAATTTTTAGAATTCTAAAGTCTTAGAGGGAGAAATTCTTCATTAATACTCAAGTGAATTTAAATTTTCAAGTTTTTGTAATTGTCTCTATTACCACAATGTAATTTCACATGATTTATATACTTTTAGTATACAAACATGTTAATTAAAGAAAAGTGAATCCAATTGACTCTAATAAGAAATTAACCCATTACGCTCTTGAGCTATATGCTTGACCCAACATTGAAGCTTGAGATTGGAATTCATCCTAGTCATCCTCTAAATTTTATTTTATAGAATTGAGTCCATTACTTTTATTTTGGTGAATTAACATATTTAAATATTAAATTTATCTTATTGTTGAGAATGCATTAGAATTCAAAATTATTTTAGAAATAAAAACATTTCATTATTTTATTTCTTAGAATTTTAAAGTGTAATGGGGAGAAATTCTTCGTTATTTCTCAAGTGAATTTAAATTTTGTAATTTTTTTAATTGTCCCCCATTTATACAATGCAATTTGACATGATTTATATAATTTTAGTATACAAAAAAGTTAATTAAACAAAAGTGAACGCAAATGGACTTTCATAGAAAGTTAGTCCACTACGCTCTAGAGCTATATACTAGACCCAACATTGAAGTTTGAGATTACAATTTATAATAGTCATCCCCTAAAATTTATTTTATACATTTTAGTCCATTGCTTTTATTTTGCTAAATTAACATCTTCAAATATTAAATTTATCTCACAATTGAAAATGCAATGGAATTCAAAATTACTTAAAAAATAAAAACATTGCAGTATATTAATTTTTATAATTTTAAAGTTTTAGAGGGAGAAATTCTTTGTTAATACTCAAGTGAATTTAAATTTTATTATTTTTTTAATTATCTCTATTACCACAAAGCAATTTGGCACGATTCATATAGTTTAAGTATACAAACATGTTAATCAAATAAAAAGGAATGCAATTAACTCTAATAACAAGTTAGCCCATTACGCTCTAAAGTTATATGCTTGACCTAACATTGAAACTTGGGATGAGAATTTATAATAGTTATCCACTAAAGTGTATTTTATACATTTTAGTCCATTGCTTTTATTTTGCTAAATTAACATATTCAAATATTAAATTTATCTCACAATTGAGAATGCAATGGAATTCAAAATTACTTAAAAGATAAAAACATTGCATTATTTTAATTTTTATAATTTGAAAGTTTTAGGGGGAGAAATTTTTCGTTAATACTCAAGTGAATTTAAATTTTGTTATTTTTTTAATTGTTTCCATTACCACAATGCAATTTGGCATGTTTTATATAATTTTCATATACAAACATGTTAATCAAATAAAAGGGAATGCAATGGACACTAATATGAAGTAAGCCTATTATGCTCTAGAGTTATATGCTTGACCCAACATTTAAACTTCGGATTGCAATTTATAATAGTCATCCACTAAAGTGTATTTTATACAATTGATTCCATTGCTTTTATTTTGCTGAAATAACATATCCAAATATTAGGTTTATCTCACTATTGAAAATGCAATAGAATTCAAAATTCTTTAAAAAGTAAAAACATTGCATTATTTTAATTTTTAGAATTTTAAAGTCTTAGAGCAAGAAATTTTTTGTTATTACTCGAGTGAATTTAAATTTTGTTATTTTTTTAATTGTCCCCATTTCCATAATACAATTTGACATGATTTATATAATTTTAGTATACAAAAATGGTAATTAAACAAAAGTAAATGTAATGGAATCTATTAAGAAGTTAGTCTACTACGCTTTAGAGCTATATGCTGGACCCAACCTTGAAACTTGAGATTGTAATTTATAATAGTCATCTCTTAAAGTTTATTTTATACATTTTCGTCCATTGCTTTTATTTTGTTAAATTAACATATTCAAATATTAAATTTATCTCACAGTTGAAAATGCAATGGAATTTAAAATTACTTAAAAAATAAAAACATTGCATTATTTTAATTTTTATAATTTTAAAGTGTTACATGAAGAAATTCTTCGTTATTACTCAAGTCAATTTAAATTTTGTTATTTTTTTAATTGTCCCCATTTCCACAATACAATTTGACATGATTTATATAATTTTAGTATACAAAAATGGTAATTAAACAGAAACAAATGTAATGGAATCTATTAAGAAGTTAGTCCACTACGCTCTAGAGCTATATGTCAGACCCAACCTTGAAGCTTAAGATTGTAATTTATAATAATCATCCCTTAAAGTTTATTTTATACATTTTCATCCATTGCTTTTATTTTGTTAAGTTAACATATTCAAATATTAAATTTATCTCATAGTTGAAAATGCAATGGAATTCAAAATTCTTTAAAAAGTAAAAACATTGCATTATTTTAATTTTTAGAATTTTAAAGTCTTATAGGGAGAAATTCTTCATTAATACTCAAGTGAATTTAAATTTTGAAATTTTTTTAATTGTCTCTATTACCACAATGTAATTTCACATGATTTATATAATTTGAGTATACAAACATGTTAATTAAAGAAAAGCGAATGCAATACACTCTATCAAGAAGTTTGCTCGTTACACTCTAGAGTTATATGCTTGACCCAACATTAAAGTTGGGATTGGAATTTATCATAGTCATCCCCTAAAGTTTATTTTATAGAATTGAGTCCATTGTTTTTATTTTGGTGAATTAAGATATTCAAATATTAAATTTATCTCACCGTTGAAAATGCAATGGAATTCAAAATTATTTAAAAAATAAAAACATTGTATTATTTTAATTTTTATACTTTTAAAGTTTTAAAGGGAGAAATTCTTCGTTAATACTCAAGTGAATTTAAATTTTGTTATTTTTTTAATTGTCTCCATTATCACAATGCAATTTGGCACGATTTCTATAATTTTTATATACAAACATGTTAATGAAATTAAAGTGAATGCAATGGACTCTAATACGAAGTTGGCCCATTATGCTTTAGAGTTATATGCTTGATCGAACAATGAAGCTTGGGATGGGGATTTATAATAGTCATCCACTAAATTATATTTTATAGAATTGAGTCCATTGCTTTTATTTTGGTGAATTAACATATTCAAATATTAGGTTTATGTCAATATTAAAAATGCAATTGCTTTAAAAATTATTTAAAAAATAAAAGCATTGCATTATTTTAATTGTTAGAATTTGAATGTCTTATAGGGAGAAATTCTTCATTATTATTCAATTGAATTTAAATTTTGTAATTTTTTTAATTGTCCTTATTTCCACAATACAATTTGACATGATTTATATAATTTTAGTATACAAATATGTTAATCACACAATAGCAAATGCAGTGAACCCTAATAAGAAGTTAATCCACTATGCTCTAGAGCTATAGTGAATTGAGTCAATTGCTTTTATTTTGGTGAATTAACATATTCAAATATTAAATTTATCTCATAGTTGAAAATGCAATGGAATTCAAAATTCTTTAAAAAGTAAAAACATTGCATTATTTTAATTTTTAGAATTTTAAAGTCTTATAGGGAGAAATTCTTCGTTATTACTCAAGTGAATTTAAATTTTGTAATTTTTTTAATTGTGCCCATTTACATAATGCAATTTGACATGATTTATATAATTTTAGTATACAAATATGTTAATCAAACAAAAGTGAATGCAATAGACTTTAATAAGAAGTTAGTCCATTACGTTCTAGAGCTATATGTCGAACCCAACAGTGAAGCTAGAGATTGCAATTTATAATTGTCATCCCTTAAAGTTTATTTTATACATTTTTGTCCATTGCTTTTATTTTGATAAATTAACATATTCAAATATTAAATTTATCTCACTGTTGAAAATGCAATGGAATTCAAAATTATTTAGAAAATAAAAACATTGCATTATTTTAATTTTTATAATTTTAATATCTTACAGGAAGAAATTCTTCGTTATTACTTAAGTGAATTTAAATTTTGTAATTTTTTTAATTGTCCCCATTTCCATAGTGCAATTTGACATTGTTTATATAATTTTAATATTCAAATATGTTAATTAAACAAAAGCAAATGCAATGGACACTAATAAGAAATTAGCCTATTGTGCTTTAGAGATATATGCTTGACCCAACATTAAAGTTTGGGATTGAAATTTATCATAATCATCCCCTGTCCATTGCTTTTATTTTGGTGAGTTAACATATTTAAATATTAGGTTTATCTCACTATTAAAAATGCAATTGCTTTCAAAATTATTTAAAAATGAAAAACATTACATTATTTTAATTCTTATAATTTTAAAGTGTTACAGGGAGAAATTCTTCGTTATTACTCAAGTGAATTTAAATTTTATAATTTTTTTAATTGTCCTCAATTACACAATGCAATTTGACATGATTTATATAATTTTAGTATACAAAATTGCTAATTAAACAAAAGTGAATGCAATAGAGTCCAATAAGAAGTTAGTCCACTACGCTCTAGAGCTATATGCTGGACCCAAATTTTAAGCTTGAGATCACAATTTAAAATTGTCATCCCCTAAAGTTTATTTTATACATTTTGGTCCATTGCTTTTCTTTTGTTAAATTAACTTATTCAAATATTAAATTTATCTCACCATTGAAATTGCAATTGTATTAAAAATTATTTAAAAAATAACAGCATTGCATTATTTTAATTTTGAGATTTTTAAAGTCTTAGAGGGAGAAATTCTTTGTGAATACTCAAGTGAATGTAAATTTTGTTATTTTTTTTTATTTATCTCCATTGCCACACTGTAATTTGATATAATTTATATAATTTTTGTCTATAAATATGTTAAATAAATAAAAGCGAATGCAAGGGACTCTACTAAGAAGTTAGTCCACTACGCTCTAAAGTTATGTGCTTGACCCAACAATGAAGCTTGCGATGGGAATTTATAATAGTCATCTACTAAATTGTATCTTATATAATTGAGTCTATTGCTTCTATTTTGGTGAATTAATATATTCAAATATTAGGTTTGTCTCATTATTGAAAATGCAATTAGATTCAAAATTATTTAAAAAATTAAAACCTTGCATTATTTTAATTGTTATAATTTTACAATTTTATAGGGAGAAATTTTTAATTAATACTTAAGTAAATTTAAATTTTATAATTTTTTTAATTATTTCCTTTACCACAATGCAATTTGACATTATTTATATAATTTTAGTATACAAATATGTTAATTAAACAAAAGCGAATGCAATGGACTGTAATAAGAAATTAGTCCATAATGCTCTATATTTATATGATGGGCCCAACATTAAAACTTGAGATTGCAATTTATAATAGTCATCCCCTAAAGTGTATTTTATACATTTTAGTCCATTGCTTTTATTTTGGTGAATTAACGTATTCAAGTATTAGGTTTATCTCGCCATTGAAAATGCAATGGAATTCAAAATTATTTACAAAATAAAAGCATTGCATTATTTTAATTTTTATAATTTAAAAGTCTTACAAGGAGAAATTCCTTGTTAATACTTTAGTGAATTTAAATTTTATAATTTTTTTAATTGTCTATATTACCACAATGCAATTTGACATGATTTATATAATTTTTGTATACAAACATGTTAATTAAAGAAAAGCAAATGCAATGGACTCTGTTAAGAAGTTGGTCGACTACACTCTAGAGTTATATGCTTGACCCAATATATTTTTGTCATCCACCAATGTGGATTTTATACAATTAAGTCCATTGCTTTTATTTTGGTGAATTAACATATTCAAATATTAGGTTTATCTCACTGCTAAAAATGCAATTGGATTCAAAATTATTTAAAAAATAAAAACCTTGCATTCTTTTAATTGTTAGAATTTTAAAGTCTTAGAAGGAGAAATTCTTCGTTAATAATAAAGTGAATTTAAATTTTATAATTTTTTAATTGTTTCCATTACCACAATGCAATTTGACATGATTTATATAATTATAGTATACAAATATGTTAATTAAACAAAAGTAAATGCAATGAATTCTAATAAGAAGTTAGTTCACTACATTCTAGAACTATATGCTGGACCTAACATTGAAGCTTGAGATTGCAATTTAGAATTATCATTCCCTAAAGTTTATTTTATACATTTTAGTCCATTGTTTTTCTTTCATTAAATTAACATATTCAAATATTAAATTTATCTCACCGTTGAAAATGCAATTGTATTAAAAATTCTTTAAAAAATAAAAGTATTGCATTATTTTAATTTTTAAAATTTTAAAGTCTTAGGGGGGAGAAATTCTTTGTTAATACTGAAGTAAATTTAAATTTTGTTATTTTTTTAATTATCTTTATCACAACAATGCAATTTGGCGTGATTTATATAATTTTAGCATACAAACATGCTAATGAAATAAAATGGATGCAATGGACTCTAATAAGAAGTTAACCCACAACATTGTAGAGTTATATGGTTGACCCAACATTGAAGCTTGGGATGAGAATTTATAATAGTCATCCACCAAAGTGTATTTTGTACAATTGAGTTCATTTCTTTTATTTTGGTGAATTAACATATTCAAATATTAGGTTTATCTCACTATTGAAAATGAAATTGGATTCAAAATTATTTAAAAAATGAAAATATTGCAATCTTTTAAATTTTGTAATTTTAAAGTCTTGTAGGGAGAAATTCTTTGGTAATACTCAAGTGCATTTCAATTTTGTAATTTTTTTTAATTGTCTTCATTACCACAATTCAATTTGACATTATTTATGAAGTTCCCAACTTCACCCTAGGATCTACTAGTTTGTGATACTGAGAGGGGGGGTGAATCAGTATCACCACAATTCGCAATTCGCAGGAAAGTGAACAACTTCAATCTCTTCTTAAAAGCGAACTCTTTCTCAGATTCGACTAAGGTAAATCTATTGCTACCTACTAATCACAATAGTCCCCAAAGTCACCTTTCAGACACCTTGCCTAATAGACAATTCGGATGTTCTTGTTTAGGTCTTCGTTAGGTTATGGGTTGGCTGATACTTTAGCTGCGTTCACAACTCAATTCAAAACACAGAACGTAAAGCAAATTAAGGACACACGAGATTTTCGTGGTTTCGTCAACGTGACGTACATCCACGGTGGTAGGGACTCTCCCTTACCGAGACTATCCACTATACTTGAGAATTATAGTTACAATGGATATCTTAATCTTCTGCTCCTTTCACTATTGCAATTACTAAGCAAGTACAATACAAAGAGTGTCACTTACTGTGTCTACCCTTCTTCTAGCTTGTCTTGCCTCTGTTGAATTGAAAGGCTGCTCCACTGCCGCTTAGAAGTTCACTGCAATGCTCTCTAACCTCTCTTGAAGAAATCTAGAAATACGTTGAGTTCTTTCTGATGCTTCGCCAAATTCCTTCTGTAGGTTGTCTCACACAGCTCCTGCTTTCACCGTCTCACGGTTTCACAGCTTGCACTCAAGCTTCTGGTCTGCCGTTTCACGTCTCACGGCCTGCCCCACGCTTCTGATCAGTCACGCCGTTGCACGTTCTGGTCTCACGCTCCTGGTCTGCTGTTTCACGTCTCTTGGCCTGCCTCACACTACTGGTTTTTCTGGTTCATGTCTCTCGGCCTGCCTCACGCTTCTAGTCTGCTGTCTTCTCTTCCGGGTGGTCTCACAGATACCAGGTCTGCTGTCTTCTCTTCCGGGTGGTCTGTTTCTTATTTCTCCTCTTGCTGGTTGTGCGTTTCTGGTTTGGTTGCAGGATGTGTTTCTGGTTTGCTTGCAGGAGGCGTTTCTGGTTTGCTTGCAGGAGGCGTTTCTGGTTTGCCTGCAGGATGTGTTTCTGGTTTGCCTGCAGGACGTGTTTCTGGTTTGCTTGCAGGACGTGTTTCTGGTTTGCTTGCAGGAGGCGTTTCTGGTTCGCCTGCAGGATGTGTTTCTGGTTCGCTTGCAGGACGTGTTTCCGGTTTGCTTGCAGGACGTGTTTCTGGTTTGCTTGCAGGAGGTTGCACGTTCTGGTTTGCTCTCCCGGTGGTGACCCTTCTGGTTTGCTCTCCTGGTGGTGTTGTTTCTGATCTCTTGCCGTTCTGCTCTCTCTTCCTTTTGGCCGGTTGCTGTAGGGTTGCTGTTTATTCAATTGTGTTGGCCCTCTGCCCTAGTTTTGTCTTCCAAGGCCTTTATATACTCTCTTCCATAAAACCCTAATAGGGCTTACATGGCGGATTTACGTTCTTGCCCTTACGCGGCAGATTTACTTTCTTGCCCTTCCATGTGACTTTACTGCTCTTCCATATGACTTTACTCTCTTGCACACTTAACCCTAGTTGACAACAATTACAACCCATACAAGGCTGTGGGAACAACAATTTACATAATTTTAGTATACAAACGTGTTAATTAAATAAAAGCCAATGCAATGGACTCTAATAAGACGTTAGCCCACTATGTTATGGAGGTATATGGTTGACCCAACATTGAAGCTTGGGATTGGAATTTATAATAGTCATCTACTAAAGTGTATTTTGTACAATTGAGTCCATTACTTTTATTTGCATTCAATTAACAACTTCAAATATTACGTTTGTCTCACTATTCAAAATGCAATGGTATTAAGAAATTTTTAAAAAATAAAAACATTGCATTGTTTTAATTTTTAAAATTTTAAAGTCTTACAGAGAGAAATTCTTCATGAATGCTCAGCTGAAATTAAATTTTGTAATTTTTTTTAATTGTCTCCATTATCACAATGCAATTTGACATGATTTATATAATTTTAGTATACAAACATGTTAATTAAATAAAAGTGAATGCAATGGACTCTAATAAGAAGTTAGCTCACTACGTTGTAAAGTTATTTGGTTGACCCAACATTAAAGCTTGGGATTGGAATTTATAATAGTCATCCACTAAAGTGTATTTCATACAATTGAGTCCATTGCTTTTATGTTGGTGAAATAACATATCCAAATATTAGGTTTATCTCACCGTTGGAAATGCAATGGAATTCAAAATTCTTTAAAAGTAAAAACATTGCATTATTTTAAATTTTAGAATATTAAAGTCTTAGAGAGAGAAATTCTTCGTTAATAATCTAGTGAATTTATATTTTGAAATTTTTTTAATTGTCTGTGTTACCACAATGTAATTTGACATGATTTATATAATTTTAGTATACAAACATGTTAATTAAATAAAAGCAAATGCAATTGAATCTAATAAAAAGTTAGCCCAAAATGCTATAGAGTTATATGTTTGACCCAACATTGAAATTTAGGATGGGAATTTATAATAGTCATCCACCAAAGTGTATTTTGCACAATTGAGTCTATTGCTTTTATTTTGGTGAATTAACATATTCAAATATTAGGTTTATCTCACTATTGAAAATGCAATTGGATTCAAAATTATTTAAAAAATAAAAACATTGCATTATTTTAATTTTTGTAATTTTAAAGTCTTACAGGAAGAAATTCTTCGGTAATACTCAAGTGCATTTCAATTTTGTAACTTTTTTTAATTGTCTTCATTATAACAATGCAATTTGACATGATTTATATAATTTTAGTATATAAATGTGTTAATTAAATGAAAACCAATGCAATTGACTCTAATAAGACAACCCACTACGTTGTAGAGTTATATGGTTGACTCAACATTGAAGCTTGGGATTGAAATTTATAATAGTCATCCACTATAGTGTATTTTGTACAAGTGAGTCCATTACTTTTATTTGCATTCAATTAACAAATTCAAAAATTACGTTTTTCTCACTATTCAAAATGCAATGGTATTAATAAATTTTTAAAAAGTAGAAACATTGCATTGTTTTAATTTTTAGAATTTTAAAGTCTTATAGGAAGAAATTCTTCGTGAATACTCAGCTGAAATTAAATTTTGTAATTTTTTAATTGTCTCCATTATTACAATGCAATTTGACATGATTTATATAATTTTAGCATACAAACATGTTAATTAAATAAAAGTGAATGCAATGGATTTTAATAAGAAGTTAGCCCATTACGTTGTAGAGTTATTTGGTTGACCCAACATTAAAGATTGGGATTAGAATTTATAATAGTCATCCACTAAAGTGTATTTTATACAATTGAGTCTATTGCTTTTATTTTGGTGAAATAACATATCCAAATATTAGGTTTATCTCACCATTGAAAATGCAATGGAATTCAAAATTCTTTAAAAAGTAAAAACCTTGCATTGTTTTAATTGTTAGAATTTTAAAGTCTTATAAGGAGAAATTCTTTGTTAATACTAAAGTAAATTTAAATTTTATAATTTTTTTAATTGTCTCCATTACCACAATGCAATTTGACATGATATATATAATTTTAGTATACAAATATGTTAATTAAACAAAAGCAAATTCAATGGACTCTAATAAGAAGTTAGTCCATTACGTTCTAGAGCTATATGCTGGAACCAACATTGAAACTTGAGATTGAAATTTATAATAGTCATCCCCTAAAGTTTATTTTATACATTTTAGTCCATTGCTTTTATTTTGGTAAAGTAACATATTCAAATATTAAATTTATCTCACCATTAAAAATGCAATTGTATTAAAAATTATTTAAAAAAATAAAAGAATTGCATTATTTTAATTTTTAGAATTTTAAAGTC
This sequence comes from Bruguiera gymnorhiza, assembly GCA_020883675.1. NCBI lineage: Eukaryota > Viridiplantae > Streptophyta > Magnoliopsida > Malpighiales > Rhizophoraceae > Bruguiera > Bruguiera gymnorhiza. The sequence goes on from JAIRCJ010000192.1 coordinate 27,436, forward strand.
TTAGAGGGAGAAATTCTTCATTAATACTAAAGTGAATTTAAATATTGTTATTTTTTTAATTGTGTCCATTACCACAATGCAATTTGGCATGATTTATGTAGCTTTAGTAAACAAACATGTTAATGAAATAAAAGGGAATGCAATAGACTCTAATAAGAAGTTAGCCCATTATGCTTTGGATCTATATGCTTGACCCAACATTGAATCTTGGGATTACAGTTTATAATAGTCATCCACTAAAGTGTATTTTATATAATTGAGTGCATTGCTTTTATTTTGGATACTTTTAAGATAATGCATCAACTACCACATTTTCCTTACCTTGTTTATATTTGATTATGTAGGGAAAGGTCTTAATGAATTTGATCCACTTGGCATGTCTTTTGTTCAACTTTTCTTGTCCCTTCAAGTGATTCAAGGATTCATGGTTGGTATGGATGACAAACTCCATGGGCCAAAGGTAATGTTGCCATGTCTCCAAAGTCTGTACCAATGCATACATCTCTTTATCATAAGTAGGATAATTGATACTTGCTCCACTTAGCTTTTCACTAAAATAGGCAATTAGGTGCCTTTCCTACATCAAAAAAGCTCCAATGCAAATCCTTGAAGCATCACACTTAATCTCAAAAGTTTTTGCAAAGTTAGGTAAAGCAAGTAAGGACGTAGAACTTAATTTTTCCTTAATGCAATTAAAAGTTTGTTTTGATCACTACCCCACTAAAACTTATGTTCTTTTTGATAACCTCAGTTAATAGTGCTAAAGTCCCTAAAAAAGCATTTATAGAAACTAGCCAAACCATGAAAGCTACGGACATCATTAATTGACTTAAGTGTTGTCCAATCACAAACTGCCCTAACTTTTTCCTTGTTAACCTTAATACCTTTAGCACTCAAAACATAACCAAGAAATGTGATTTGATTAGTACAAAAGGAACATTTCTTCAAGTTAGCATACAATTTCTCAAAACATAAAATAATTAAAATAGAACGTAAATGATCAATATGCTTTTCTAGGTTTTTACTATAAACCAAAATATCATCAAAATACACAACCACAAATTTACCAATGAATGGATGCAAAACATGATTCATTAGTCACATAAAAGTGCTGGGTGCATTAGTGAGACCAAATGACATAACAAGTCATTCATACAAACCATGCTTAATTTTGAAAGCTATTTTTCACTTATCTCCCTCTCTCATCCTAATATGGTGATATCCACTTTTCAAATCAATTTTATAAAAGACATATGAACCATGCAATTTATCCAACATGTCATCTAACCTAGTTATGGGATAACAATACTTTACAATGATTTTGTTGATCGCTCAATAGTCAACACACATCCTCCAAGTTCCATCTTTCTTGGGTACAAGTAGGACAAGAACCGCACAAGAACTCATGCTTTCCCTCACATATCCCTTTGAAATAAGTTCCTTAACCTACCTTTGAAGCTCCTTTGTCTCCTCGGGATTACTCCTGTATGTTGGGCGGTTTGAGATGGATGCATTAGGGATAAAATCAATTTGATACTTAATTCCTCTCTTAGGTGGCAATCCATTTGGGACATCATCAAGGAATACATCTTCAAATTCTTATAAAAGAGAAAATAACAACACGAGGCAAAGATAGGTCAAACTCGTTAGTTTAAAAATAAACCTTTTTGTGCAAAAGTATGATTATAGGCGATTTAGCATAAAATGCACTTTTGACATCATGTTCTTTTGGGTAGAGACTTTCTATTTTCTTCTTCTTCTTCTCTCTCTCTCTTGTGTTCTCACATTTTCTCCTCTCTTTTCTCTTTTTCAATCTCTCTTTTCTATTCACACTCATTTTTTATTCTTAATTGATCCTCATAAGCTTGTTAAGGTAATAATGGTACAAGAGTGATGGGTTTTTCATTCATTACAAAGGAATATGAATTCTTGAAGTCATCATGCATAACTTGCTTGTCAAATTGCCATGACTTTCTAAATAGAATATGGCTCGCATGCATACGTACAACATCACATAAAACTTTATTATAGTACCTTCTGATAAAGAATGACATGAGTACTTGCTTATTTACCTTGACTTCACCACTCTCATTCAACCATTGAATCTTATATGGCTTAGGATGCTTTATAGCAGGTAAATTCATCTTTTTAACCATAGTTGTGCTAGCAACATTAGTGTAACTCCCACCATAGATAATCATACTAAATACTTTATCTTTGATGAGACACCTCGTCTTAAAGATGTAATCTCGTTGCAACTTATTTTCTTCCTTTACTTACACATTCAATGCTCACCTTGTGATGAAAGCTACTCCATTAACTAGATACTCCTTTCCATCACTTTCACCCTCTAATGATGGCACAAAATCATCATTTAATTCACTTGCAATTTCAACATCACCATTACCTCTCATGATCATTGCATGCTTATTTGGACATTGAGATGTAATGTGACCTCTGCCTAAACACTCAAAACATTTAACATCGCTATTTCTATTTGATTGGGGGTTAGAATCACCTGCCTCATTCTAGCACTTGGATAGCTTGGCTTTGGACTTGTAATTGGCATTCTCATCCATTTTACTCTAATTCGGATTCCAAGATGAGGTAGAACCTAAATTCTGCCAAAACCATGTGGAACCCTTTCATTTAAGTTGTCTTTCAACTTTCATTGTCATGTGCACCATGTCTTATAATTTCACATAGTGTTGCAATTCAACCACATTGGCTATGTCTCTATTTAGCCCTTGTAAGAATTAAGCCATGGTTGCCTCTCTAGCTTCTTCTACATTCGCCCTAATCATGGCAATCTCCATCTCCTTAGGGTAGTCCTCCACACTTATGGTGCCTTAAGTGAGCCCTTATAGCCTTTGCTACAACTCCTTGTGATATTGGTTAGGGACAAACCTCTTCCTCATGATAGCCTTCATCTCCTCCCATGTATCAATAGGCCACTCATGATTCCTTCTCCTAGTCAAAACAAGTTGATCCCACCAAATAATAGTATAATTAGTAAATTCTATGGCAACAAGCATTACCTTTTTCTTCTCCTTGGAATAGTTGTCATAGTCAAAAACCAATTCAAACTTCTTATCACATTCTAGATATGCTTTAGGATCAATCTTACCTTGTAATGAAGGAATTGTCATTTTAATATTGCCAAAATTATGGTCATAGGTGTCTTGCCTCCCAAAATATCTCTGATCCCTTATATTGTTGGTAATTCTAACCATAGTAGTTTGATTGTCAAATTCATCATCTTCATGGTCATAGGCACGTCTCAATTGCCTTATTACTTTAGGAGCCTAATATTCCCCATGCCTTCATTGCAACTTTACCATTGTATTAGTTTGCTCCTCTATCCTCTCCCTCATATCATCAAATCTAGTATTCATGTGCTCAAATTGTTGTTGTATAACTTTGATCATGAAGGACACATCACTAATGCCCTCTTCAATTACACCTTTGTCTATGGAAGTCATAGTATTATTTTTGCACAAAATGACTAGGATACCTCACATAACACTCCCTCAAGTGTTTCCCTCAAAAGAAGAGGTGTCACACTCTCTTGTGTTTACACTTTTTATGGCTTTTTCTTAATATGAATTTGCACTCTTGCCTTTTACCACTCAAATTTCCCCTTTCAGCTCTTTAAAGAACTAAACAAACTAAATGAAGATAATTGATTTTGAATAGAATAAGATAAATGACATAGAATTAAACAAATTGGAGAATAAGGAGTCAAAAAAATGAAAAAGGATATCAAGGCAAACGAATTTAATGAACTCAACTCACAAAAATTAGGATAAGGGGTTAAACCTAGAGGACAAACTTGGATGACATAACAAAAAAATAGATGGCAAAATTAGAGTTAAGTAAGAAAACTATATTACTATTATGGCCAATATGACCAAACTATGCAACTTTATTAATAACTTAAATTTGATGGCTTTTTTTCTTTGGTTCCTCTTTTTTTTATTCTTTTTTATTTGTTTCCTTAACACAAAACAATAGTAGAATACTCAGAGACAACAATTGGAATTGAAATTAGCACATTTTTTTGATATTCATGATCTTAAACCAACAAGCATAGTGAAAAGGGTTACAAATGGACATATTAGCAAATTTGAATGACAATGTTCTTAATAGGCAAACTAAATACAAATAAATAAATCACAAGGTAGTAAGTTGAAGAAGTAGTTGATCCAACCTGATTTAGAGTCAAGCTTTAATACCAATTGATGTGGAAAACCCCAAAAAGATGTGGTTTAGGGACGCAATGCACACAAGGAATCAAAAGATATCTAGGAAAGCTAAATCAAATTGTAATAACACAAACCCCAGACCCAACGTTCAAAGGAACATGAACGTAGGGCATTTAAAAAGGATATGGATGCCACACTTCAGAAAAGAAAGGAATTAGGAGTAATAAGTCGAGTTGAATGCCACAAGAAGAGGTCTTTCTTTATAAGTTTTTTAGTTCTTAAAAGAATTTAAGGAAAAAACCCTTGCTTTTTATTTCTCTCAAAGTTGTCTGATATTCTAGAACTTATAAGGAGGTGCCTATTAATAGGCTAACATAGCAATCCTAAAGAGGTATAAATTCCTTTTTGGTACAAATTCTTATTTAGGTGGAATTCCTATCTAAGACAGATTCTTACATAAAAAACTCACTTTTATATAGTCATTTATTTAGGATATAAACTACTATTTAGAAGTGAATGCTATTATTTAGTCCTGACCCATTAAGTACTCTAATCATATTAATAAGGCCTTGACTCTCTTCCAAGCTTGAATTCACACCATTTGTAGCTAGGTTGGCCTGAATGTCCTTAATTAGCCAATAAAGTGCTTCTTTCAACTTTTTGGCTCTAGCTTATGTTATTGGGCCTTTTGGAATATTCAATGGACCTCTTGCATCCTTTAAAGCCTTCCACCCATCATTTATAAGGTTCTTATTAAATGTGAACCCCAAAAAATATGGCTTAGGGATCCAACACACACAAGGAATCAAACAAGAACCCATGAAAGGAAAATTAGACTTCAATCATGCAAACCTTAGACCCAATGCTTAAAGGATCATAAACCTAATGTATAAAGAAGAATATCAATGCCACACTCTAGAAAAGAACAAATTTAGAAGTGATAAGTTGAGTTAAACACCATAAGAAGAGTTAGTTCTTGATAAGTTCTTTAGTTCTTAAAAGAATTGAAAGAGAAAATTCTAACTTTTTAATTCACATAATTATTTGTCTTTTAACAATGAATTCAAGCCTATTTATAGTCTAAAATAACAATTCTAAAATCATTATCCCTTCAAGTATTTCAAGGATATTTGGTCAGTATGAATGACAAATTACTTAGGCTAAAGATAATGTTGCCATGCCTCCAAAGTCTGTGCCATTGCATATATTTCCTTATCATAACTAAGATAATTAAGAGCTACTCTACTTAACTTTCATTGAAGTAGGCAATTGATCACCTTTCAATGATTTTAAAGACTACTTTATAATCAATGCACATCCTCCAAGTCCCATCCTTCTTGGGCATATACAGAATTGGAATTACCTATGGACTCATACTCTCCCTCACATATCCCTTTGTTATATGCTCCTTAACTTGTTTTTGAAGTCTTTTGTCTCCTGAGGATTACTTATATAGGCCAATCAATTTGAAATTGTTGCATTAAGGATGAATTCAATTTGATGTTTTATTTCCCTTAAAGGTGGAAAATAACTTAGTTCTTCAAGAAAAACATCACCAAATTCCTACCAAAGAGAAAAAGCAAACACTAGCCACAAAGTAGTTAGGCTTGTCAATGCTAAAATAAACCTCTTCGTACAAAGTACAATCAAACATTATTTTGAATGAAAGATGTCCTTCACTTGCATTATCATGCAATAGCAAAAGAGAAATTTGATGAAACTAAACAATAGATTCACAATAGCCTTATCAAGCATAAGTTGTTTTAAAAAATAAAGATAAAAGATTGAACGAAATTGAAAAACGGAAAATTTCCCTTCCCCCAAACTGGAACCTTACATTGTCCGAATGTAAGATTTAAATGCATAGAAGAATAAAGAAAACAAAAACACAAAATCACACATGTAAAGAAAAATAAAGATGGAAGGGAAAAGAAAAGCAAATCTAATTCTTGGGTTGTCTCCCAAGTTCATTTGCTTAATGCAATTAGCTCGACTCTAAAGCATGTCATGAGGTACAAATATGGTCTTCTAGCTCCATCTCCCTCACTTTGAACCCTTCATAAGAAGCTTTTAACCTTTGGTCATTCACTTTGAATTTGTTTCTACACTTTGAATTGCCACTTCACCATGTGGAAAGACATTAGTTGTCAAAAGAATCAATCCAACAAGAGTGCAACTTACTCAAAAACAACTTTAATCTGAGTGATAGACAATAACCTTTTGACAAACAACAGAAGTCATCTTAGAGATCATCTTGTCATGAATGACTTTTGTTCTTTCCTTGTAAATCTTGGAGTTCTCATAGGCATCATTGTGAATTTCCTCAAGCTCTTGCAATTGNTTAATGCCATTAGCTCAACTCCAAAGCATGTCATAAGGTAACAAATAGGGTCTTGCAGCTCCATCTCCCTCACTTTGAACCCTTCATAATAAGCTTTTAACCTTGGTCATTCACTTTGAATTTGCTTCTACACTTTGAATTGCAACTTCACCATGTGGAAAGACATTAGTTGTCAAAAGAATCAATCCACGAGAGTGCAACTTACTCTAAAACAACTTTAATCTTGAATGATAGACAGTAAACCTTTTGACAAACAACAGAAGTCATCTTAGAGATCATCTTGTCATGAAATGACTTTTCTTCTTTCCTTGAAATCTTGTAGTTCTCATAGGCATCGTTGTGAATTTCCTCAAGCTCTTGCAATTGCAATTTCCAATGTCCATGCACTTCATTCATCTTCATATTGCATTGTTTGACAGCCCAATATGCCTTGTACTCTAGTAGCTAAACACCAAATGATGGGATGACATGCCAATCAGTGTCTTATATGTTATACATAGGCCAATAGCACATCCTCAAGCCACATGCTCCAATCCTTTCTACATAGATTCAATGTCTTCTCAAGACTACTCTTAATTTCCTGTTTGGACACCTTGGCTTGTCCACTTATTTGTGGATAATATGCAGTAGACACCTTGTTACTGACATGATACTTCATCAACAAAGCCTCTACATTGGTTTGCAAAAATGTGTGCCTTTATAACTGATCAAAGCTCTTGGTGTTCATACCTAACAAAAATGTGAGACTTGACAAAATCTACAACTTGAAAATCATCAGTCCTAGTGACTTTAGCTTCCACCCACTTGGAAATACAACCAACAGCAAGAAAAATATATTCATTATGAAAAGAAGAAGGAAACGTCCAATGAAATTAGTGCCCCAAACATAAAAAATTTCACGAACTAGCATGGGGGTTTGTGGCATTTGATCTCTAGAAGACATACTTGTCCTTTGACAATGTTCACAAGTCTTGAAAACCTGTAAGAATGATGAAACTGTGATGGCTAAAAGAAACCATACCCAACTAGCTTTCATGCTATTCTTTTCTATCCAAAGTGTCCTCCACAAGCATAAAATTAATAGAAGGTGAGAATAGAATAGATGCAGTTTTAAGTACACACCTTCTTATCACTTGATATGAGCATTGCTTCCACAAGTATGACACATCCTGTACATAGTTTTTTTGCACCACTCTTGATCTTCTTCTCCTTTTGAGCTTTCTTCAAGCGATTCAGAAAAGTCTTTGTGGCTAAGTAGTTGATGATATTTACATAGCAAAGGGCATTTGCCTTAATTGCACGCAATTGTTCATCTAGAAAGAGTTCTTGTAAAGGAAATGCATCCTCTTCCTTAACCATATGACTTAGATGATCTGTAGCTAGGTTCTCCATAGCTTTCTTGTCTTTGATCTCTAAATCAAAATCTGCAGTAGAAGAATCCATCAAATCAACCTTGGCTTGGCATCTTTCTTTGATAACAAATACCTTAAAGCAGCATGGTTAGGATAAACAATCACTTTAGAGTTAAGTAAATGAGAACAAAAGTTCTTTTCTAGTAGTGGAGTTGATGGGTCGAAGAATTAGAGACGGATTGTATTTATGTTTAGGGAAATTTCAAGTAATGATTGTTTTGTCTAAAGCAGTTTATGACTCAATGAAAAGAAAGGAAATAGAAAGAAAAACTAGTATCCATTTGTTTGATAAGAAATTCACTACAAACAAGAAGAAACTATGAACCAAATGATCTTAGGAAGCCCCTATATCATAATGGACCACATCATCCTTCCCTGTTGAATAGGATTTGCCTTCAAATCCAACACCTCGCTGTCCTCCAAGTAAGGCAATAGATCCCTCACACTGAATGTGGCTGACACATTAATAAATCAGACACTATACTCTTTGGTATTCTAAGTAATCTCACAATTTCTTGAAAGAACAAATCTACCACATTATCGGTTTTGTGACGAGGTACAAAGTGAGACATCTTTAAGAACCTATCAACAATCAGCATAACTAAATCCTTCCCTTTTTGTGTTCTTAGCAACCAAAGTACGAAATACATACTCACATCAACCCAAGGCTGATCCAGAATAGGTAATGACATAGACATCCCAAGAGCAACCTCTTTTCTATTTGTCTTCTTACCAACCATGCACCTCTCTATCACACAATATACATCTCTAATCATCCCTAACCAATAAAAATGCTCTTTAACCAGCTCTAAAGTCTTTTTTTCACCAAAGTGTCTAGCTAAATCTCCACGTGCCCCTCTCTTACAAAAACGTTTCCTAGTGGATTCCTTAGGAATACAAAGCCTTTCAAATCTAAACAAATACCCTTCAAGCCTATAAAAGCCATTAACTGCCCCTTTCTCACAAGCCAAGTAAATAGAAGCAAACTTAGATCATCCAAATATTGACTCATAATCAATTTAAAACCCATTAACTTAGCATTCAACAATGAGATTGAAGCATACCTCTTTGACTACATTTACATTTCCCCTTTTGTACTTCATGACATATGGAAAGGCCTCCAAGAACTCTACCGATTTAGCATGTCTTCAATTCAGCTTGCTTTGCCCCTTCAAATGCTTCAAGGATTCATAATCAGTGTGAACAACAAACTCCTTGGGCAACGAGTAGTGCTGCCCAGTCTCTAAAACTTGAATTAATGCATAGAACTCCTTCTCATATATTAAATAATTTAGGCTTGTCTCACTAAATTTCTCACTAAAATAGACCATGGGACATTTATCTTACATAAAAATAACCCTAAATCCCACTCTTGAAGCATCACACTCCACTTTAAAAGTTTTTGAAAAATGAAGAAGAGTTAAGATAGTTGCTGAACACAACTTCTCCTTAATTAGCTCAAAACTCTTTCAGTCAGCCTTTTTCTACCTAAACTCACCAACTTTCCTGATACATTCAGTCAAAGGAGCAAGAATTGTGCTGAAATTTTTCACAAACCTCCTATAAAAGGATGCTACCCAAGGAAAATCCTCACCATCAAAACACTAGTAGGTATAAGCCACTCCTTAATACATAATCGAGAAAGATGACCCATGGAGAAAGTGAACTTTCTCCCCATCAACTACAATCCCATCTTGTGAAAATACATAATTGAGAAAGATGACCCAGTCTTGGCATAATTCGTACTTCTTTATGTTGCCAAACAATTTCTGTTGTTGTAGTACTCCAAGGACTTCCCCAAAGGTGCTCCTCATGATTCCTGTTATAAATTAAAATGTCATTAAAATAAACCACAACAAATCTGCCAATAAACTTACAAAGCACATGATTCATCAATTGCATGAAAGTACTCAATGCATTAGACAAGCCAAAGGGCATGACCAATCACTCATGCAACCCATGATATGCTTTGTCTTGAATGCAGTTTTCCACTCATCTCCCTCCTTTATCCGAATTTGATTATAACCACTCTTCAAATTTACCTTTGGAAACACTTTAGAACCCATGTAACTCATCAAGCATATCATCCAGCCTAGGATAGCAATATTTCACTGTTATTTTGTTTATTGTGACTCTTTGCACATATTCTCGTAGTCCCATCCTTCAATGGCATTAACAAGGCTAGTGCCAAACAAGGGCTCATCAATTCCCTCACATAACCCTTCTCCAACAACATAGTACCTTGCCATTGCAACACTTTAGCCTCCTCTAAACTACTTCTATTGGCTTGCCTATGCAGCCCCCAACATGAGATTGATTTGATGTTCAATCCCTTTAATTGGTGGCAGCACCTTTGGTAACTCTTTTGGAAACACTGATGAGATCCATGGAGGAGCTACTGCATAGAGGGCTTCTAAGGATCCATTGAGCATTCACAAAGGGCCAAAGACACTTCCAAGTGTTAAAAAGATGAAAGAAGTACTAAGGGAACTAGTTTAGGATATTTGGGCCAACCAAGTAACAAATGACATCAATTCAAGCTTGAAAAAGGACCAAAGCTTCATTAATATTGTTAAAGTGCTTAATGGGCTAGCATTAAGTAACAAAATACACTCCTTAGTAGGAGTTTGTTCTAGAATAAGAGTGTTGCTATATTTTAGGAGTATAGCATTGTGTCTACTTTTAGGGTTTTAGGGTTCTTATTTTAGCCTATAAATAGGCTTGATTTTATCATTAAAAGATATAGATCATCAGAGAAAAAAAAAGTGAGAATTTTCTCTTTTCCTTCTTCATTCAACTTTGTGAACTAATCTAGATTATTGTCTTGTGGCATTCCAGCCTAACTTATCACTCTTAAATCCTTTTTTCTAGAGTGGCATCCATATCCTTTTGTATACCTTTGCTTTATGTTCCTTTGAACATTGAATATGGGTTTATACCTTAAATTTGTGTTCCTTTGAACATTAGGTCAAGGTTTTACTTTCATTAGACCTAATTTAACTTTTTTAGGGTTTTGAATTCCTTGTTTTGTTTATGGGTTTCATTGTGCTCTTTGGGGTTTACATCAATTGCTACTAGAGCTTTAGGGTTTAAATTAGGTTTGCTTACCTAAATTTGAGTTTTTCTCTTGTTCTTCTTCTTAGCTGCCTTTTACAACCTTTCATTCTTTGAATCCACCAAAACCTAGTTTATCTTTTCTTATTTTTAAATTAATGCAGAAAAGAAAAACAGAACACAGAAACAGAAATTAAAAAAAGAAAGCAAAAAAAAAATGAAAAAAATCCACTTTAAGGAAATAGCTCAATGGTTTGGTCAATCTAACCACAATAATGTTCTAGTCCTCTAACTCGAATCTACTTCCACAATCTATTTTCTTGTTCTATCTTCCAAGTACTTGTCCACAATCTAGTCCTCTAGTTGTTGACATCCCCTTTATGTTTTCTAATTTCTTGTTTTCCATTAAGTTAATTTTGTCCTATTTATTTTATTTTGTGAGTTGGTCTACTTAAGATTAATCTTCTTGATTTAACTTGTTTAGTTCACTGATGTAGAAAACCCCAAAAAGATGTGGCTTAGGGACCAACGCATAAAGGAATTAATGAATATCTAGGAAAGCTAAATCATATTTAAACAACACAAATCCTAGACCCAACATTCAAAGGAACACAAACTTAGGGTATTTAAGAAGGATATGAACTCCATACTCTAGAAAAGAAGGAAATTAGGAGTGATAAGTCGAGTTGACTACCATAATGAAAGGTACTTCTTCATAAGTTCTTTAGTTCTCCAAAGAACTGAAGGAGTACTTTTTATTTCTCTTAAAATTGTCTAATGTTTTAGAGCTTACAAGGAGATGCCTATTTATAGGTTAAGATAGTAATCCTAAAGAGACATAAATTCCTATTTAGGACAAATCCTTATTTAAGAGGAATTCCTATATGGACAAATTCTTATATACAAAACTTTCACTTTTATACAATCACTTATTTCAGATAAACCCCTATTTAAGAGTGAATGTTATTACTTAATCTTGACCCATTAAGTACTTAATCATATTAATAAGGCCTTGATTCTCTTCCAAGCTTGATTTTGCACCATTGGTAGCTAGGTTGGTGTGACTATACTCAATTAACCCATTTAGTGCTTCTTTTATCTTTTTGGCTCTAACTCATGTTATTGGGTTATCCAGAATGTGTAATGGACATTTTGAATCCTTTGAAGCCTTCCAACCATTATCTCTAATGTTCTTATCATTCCCTCTCTTCAAAAGGATTTGTCCTTAAATCATCACCTACATCAAAAGGGGAAAGATCAAAAACATTAATGTTACACCCATATTATACTCACCAGGAAGGTGCAACTTATATGTATTGTCATTAATTCATGCTACAACTTGAAATGGACCATCTCCTTTAGGTTATAGCTTTGAACGCCTTTAAGTTAGGAACCATTCCTTGTGCATATGCACCCAAACACAATCACTAGGATCAAACACCACCTTCTTCCATCCTTTGTTGACATGGGATGCATATTGCTCAGTTCATTTTTCAATATGTTGTTGCACCTTCTCATGCAATTTTTTCACTATATCAGCCTTGCATCCACCATCTAAGTTAGCATACTTATTGATAGGTATAGGCAACAAATCCAAAGGAGTCAATGGATTAAAACTATATGCAATTTCAAATGGAGAGTAACTAGTAGCAGAATGAACACTCCTATTATATGCAAACTTGACATGTGGTAAACAATCTTCCCATAAACAATTGCTTAATACCTGACTTATCCCACAAAGTCTTCCAGAAGTAGCTTAAGAACTTCTACTTCTTTAACGAATAAGTCAGCCACATTATCATCAATTTTATGGCATAGGATGAAGTGAGTCATCTTTGAAAATCTATTAACAACAACAAATAAAGAATCCCTACCCCTTTTTGATTACAACAACCCTAATACAAAGTCCATAGATAAATCAACCTAGGGATGGATATGGGTAAAAGGTAATATAGGCCATGGGGTAAAACTCTAGATTTAGCTTGTTTGCATGTTATGCATTTCACACATACCCTTTCAATATCTTGTTTCATGTGTGGCCAAAAGAAATGTTTAGTTAAGACATCTAGGGTTTTCTTAACTCTTAAATGACCCATTAGACCACCCCCATAACCTTCTCTCACAACCAACTCCCTCAAAGAACTCATAAGTACACGTAAACGATTTTCCCTAAATAAGAAGCCCTCATTTTTCACATGCTCCATACACATTAGTAAAGTTAAGATCTTATACATATAAATCTTTAATATATTCAAATCTTAATAATTTTGCAATAAGTGTAAAGATAAGAGTATACTTGTGAGATAATGCATCAACTACCACATTATCCTTAACTTGTTTATATTTGATGATGTAAGGAAAGGTCTCAACAAATTTGATCCACTTGGCATGTCTTTTGTTCAAGTTTCTTTGTCCCTTCAAGTGCTTCAATGATTCATGGTTGGTATGGATGACAAACCCTTTGAGCCAAAGATAATGTTGCCATGTCTGCAAAACTTGTACCAATGCATATATCTTTTTATCATAAGTAGGATAATTAAGGTTTGCTCCACTTAGCTTTCACTAAAGTAGGTAGTTGGGCACCTTTCTTGCATTAATAGCTCTAATCCCAATACCTGAAGCATCACACTCAATCTCAAAAAATTTTGAAAAGTCAAGTTAAGCAAGTAAGGACACAAAACTTAATTTTTTCCTTAATGCAATTAAAAGTCTTGTCTTGAACACTACCCCACTTAAAACTCATGTTCTTTTTGATAACCTCTATTAGTGGTGCAGCAATGGTATTAAAGCCTCTAACAAAGCGTTTATAAAAACTAGCTCGACCATAAGAGCAACAAACATCACTAATTGACTTAGGTGTAGGATAATCATGGATTGCCATAACTTTTTCCTCGACAACCTCAATACCTTCAGCACTTACAACATAGCCATGAAATGTGATCTGATTAGTACAAAAGGAACACTTCTTGAACTTAGCATACAATTAAAATAGAATGTAAATGATCAAGATGCTCTTCTAGGCTTTTCTATAAACTAAAATATGATTAAGATACACAACTATAAATTTATCAATGAATGGACGCAAAACATGATTTATTAATCGCATAAAAGTACTTGGTGCATTCATGAGAACTTTAGACATGGAAGGCTTCAAAGGATGCAAGAGGACATTTAAGCCAACCCTACCACAAATGGTGTGATTTCAAACTTGGAAGATAGTCAAGACTTTATTAATATGATTGGAGTATTTAGTGGGCCTAGACTAAGTATTAACATTCACTCCTAAATAGGAGTTTATCCAAATTAAATAAATGGTTGTATAAAAATGAAAGTTTTCTATGTAAGAATTTGTCCTAGATAGGAATTCCTCTTAAATAAGGATTTGTCCAAAATAGGAATTTATGCCTCTTTAGGATTGCTTTCTTAGCCTATAAATAGACATCTCTTTGTAAGCTTTGGAACACCAAATAACTTTAAGAGAAATAGAAAGCAAACATTTTCTCCTTCGGTTCTTTTGAAAACTAAAGAACTTATCAAGAGGTATCTCTTCTTCTGGCATTCAACTCGACTTATCACTCTGAATTCCTTTCCTTTTTGAAGTGTGACATCCATATCCTTCTTAAATACCCTACGTTAGTATTCCTTTGAATGTTGGGTCTAGGGTTTGTGTTATTACAATTTGATTTAGTTTTCCTTGAAATTCTTTAAATCCTTATGTGCGTTGGGCCCCTTGGCTATGTCTTTATGGGTTTTTTGCATTAGTTGGTATCAGAGTCCAACTCTAAATAAAGTTGGATCAACTAGTTCTTTAATTTGTTGCTTTGTGATTTATTTATTTTTGTTTAGTCTATCTATTCAACACATTACCATTCAAAATTGCTATTTTATTCATTTGCAACACTTCTCACTTTGCTCATTTGTTTGATGATAAGAACTGTAGAGATGATGGGTGGAAGGCTTTAATGGATGCAAGAGGTCCATTGCGCATTCCAGAAGGCCTAATAACACAAGCTAGAGCTTCAATAGATGCAAGAGGTCCATTGCACATTCTAGAAGGCCTAATAACACAAGCTAAAGCCAAAATGATTAAATAAGTACTAAATGGGCTGATTGAGGACATTCAAACCAACCAAGCTTCAAATGGTGTGAATTCAAGTTTGAAAGAGAGTCCAGGCCTAATTAATATAATTGGAATACTTAATGGGTCAGACTAAGTAATATCATTCGCTCCTAAATAGGAGTTTATTGTTTGTGTAAGAATTTTTCCCTAGATAGGAATTCCTCCTAAATAAGGATACGTCTTAAATAGGAATTTATGCCTCTTTAGGATTGCTATCTTAGCCTATAAATAGGAACCTCTTATAAGCTCTGGAAAAGCAAACAATTTTGAGTGAAATAGAAAGTAAGGGTTTTTCTCCCTTGGTTCTTTTGAGAACTAAAGAACTTATCAAGAGGTACTTCTTCTTATGGCATTCAAGTTGACTTATCACTCCCAATTCCTTTCTTTTCTGGAGTGTGGCATCCATATCCTTCTTAAATACCCTAAGTTCATGCTCCTTCAAATGTTAGGTGTCTAGGGTTTGTGTTATTATTAAACTCTGATTTAACTTTCTTGGTTGTTCTTTAATTCCTTGTGTACATTGGGTCCCTAACCACGTCTTTTTAGGATTTTTTGTATCAGTTGGTATTAGAGTCTGGCTTTAAATCAAGTTGAATCCACTCACTTTTCAATTTTCAACCTTGTGATTTATTTATTTTTATTTAGTTTTTCTATTATGTGTATTACAATTCAAATGCACAAATCTATTTGTTCGCAATCCTTCTCTCTTTGCTTATTTGTTTAAGCACATAAACGTGCTAATTTCAATTCCAATTGTTGTATCTAAGTAGTCTATTATTGTTTTGTGTTGAGCAAAAGAAAAGGAAAAAACAAAAAAACAAAAAAAAACAAAAAGAAGGATCAATGAAAAGAAAGAAAAGAAAAGAAAAGAAAGAAAGAAAAAGAAGGAAGAAGAACAAAAGAAAGAAAACATCAATTTTAAATTATTGATAAAGTTAATAGTTTGGTCACATTGGCCACAATAATAATAAAGTTTTCTTCCTCAACTCCAATTCTGTCATCTATTTTTCAGTTTTGTTACCCAAGTTTGTCCCCTAGATTTATCTATCACTATCCTAATTTTTGTGAGTTTAGTTCATTAAATTTATTTGCCTTGATATCCATTTTCACTTTTGATTCCTTGTTCTCTAATTTGTTCAATTCTATGCCATTTATCTTATTTTGTTAAAAAACAATACTCTTGATTTACTTTGTTTAGTTCTTTATAGAGCTGGAAGGCAAAATCCAAGTGGTCAAAGGCAAGAGTGAAAATTCATGTAAAAAAAAGCCATAAAGAGTTTAAACACAAGGGAGTGTGACACCTTCTTTTGAGTGAAACACGTAAGGGAGTGTTTTGTGAGGTATCTTAATTATTTTGTGTAGAAGTAATACTATGACATCTAAAGACAAAGGTGCAACTCAAGGGGGAGCTGGTCATGTGTCCTTCATGATCAAAGCTATGCAACAACAATTTAAGCCCATGAATACCAAATTTAATGACATAAGGGAGAGGATGGAAGAGCAAGCTAATACAATAGCAGAGATACAAAGGAGACCTGGGGAATATCAAACTCCTAAAGCAAGGATGCAATTGAGACGTGCCTATGACCATAAAGATGATGTAGAAGATGATGAATTTGACAATCAAACTACTATGGTTAGAACTGCTAACAATAGAAGGGATCAGAGAGAATTTGGGAGGCAAGGCACCTATGACCATAATTTGGGCAGTATTAAAATGAAAATTCCTCCATTCCAAGATAAGAATGATCCTGATGCATACCTAGAATGGGAGAAGAATGTTGAATTAGTTTTTGATTACCACAACTATTATAAGGAAAAAAAAGGTAAAGCTCACTACAGTTGAATTTACTAATTATGTTATTATTTAGTGGGATCAACTTGTTTTGACTAGGAGAAGAAATTGTGAGCAGCCTATTGATACATAGGAGGAGATGAAGGCTATCATGAGGAGGTTGTCCCTAATCACTATTACAGGGAGTTGTACCAAAGGCTGCGAGGGCTCACTCAGGGCACCAAAAGTGCAGAGGACTACCATAAAGAGATGAAGATTACCATGATTAGGGCGAATGTAGAAGAAGATAGAGAGGCAACCATGACTCGATTTCTACAAGGGCTAAATAAGGACATAGCAAACATGGTTGAATTGCAACATTATATGGAATTAGAAGACATGGTGCACATGGCAATGAAAGTTAAAAGGCAACTTAAATGAAAGGGCTCCACATGGTTTAAGCTGAATTTGGGTTCTACCTCATCTTGGAAGCCAAATTGGAGTAAAAGGGATGAGATGGTCAATTGTAAGTCTAAAGCCAAGCTATCCAAGCACAAGAATATGGGTTCTAGCAAGGAGGTAGGTAATTCTGAATCCTAACCAAGTAAAAATAGAGATGTTAAATGTTTTAAGTATTTGGGCAAGGGTCACATTGCATCTCAATGTCCAAATAAGTGTGCAATGATCTTGAGAAGTAATGGTGATGCTGAAACTAAAAGTGAATTAGATGATGATTCTATACCATCATCAAAGGGTGAACGTTATGGAGAGGAATATCTGGTTAACGGAGCTCTTGTCACAAGGCGAGCATTGAATGTGCAAGTAAAGGAAGAAAATGAGGTGCAATGAGATTACATCTTTCATACGAGGTGTGTCATCAAAGATAAGGTATGTAGTATGATTATTGATGGTAGGAGCTGCACTAATATTGCTAGCACAACTATGGTTGAGAAGCTGAATTTACCTACTATGAAGTATCCTAGGCCATATAAGCTTCAATGGTAGGAATTTGTGCCTCTTTAGGATTGCTATCTTAGCCTATAAATAAGTGATGAGAACCATAGAGATGATGGGTGGAAGGCTTCAATGGATGCAAGAGGTCCATTGCATATTCTAAAAGGTCTAATAACATGAGCCAAAGCTTCAATGGATACAAGAGGTCCATTGCATATTCCAGAAGGCTCAATAACATGAGCTAAAGCTTTAATCAATGCAAAAGGTCCATTACACATTCCAAAGGGCCTAATAACACAATTTAGAGCTAGAAAGATGAAAGAAGCACTAAATGGGCTGATTAAGGACATTCTGGCCAACCAAGCTTTAAATGGTGCAAATTCAAGCTTGAAAGAGAGTCCAAGCCTTATTAATATCATTAGAGTACTTGAAGAGTTAGGATTAAGTAATAGCAATCACTCCAAATTAGGAGTTTATTTTCTGTGTAAGAATTTGTCCCTAGATAGCAATTCTTCCTAAATAAGGAATTGTCCTAAGTAGAAATTTATGCCTCTTTAGGATTGCTATCTTAGCCTACAAATAGGCACCCTTTATAACCTCTAAAAAATAAGATTAGACAATTGATCAAACAACTTTGAGTGAAATAGAAAGTAAGGGTTTTTCTCCCTCAGTTCTTTTAAGAACTAAAGAACTTATCAAGAGGTATTTCTTCTTATGGCATTCCAATCGACTTATCACTCCCAATTTCTTTCTTTTCTGGAGTGTGGCATTCATATCCTTCTTAAATACCCTAGGTTCATGTTCCTTCAAATGTTAGGTCTAGGGTTTGTGTTATTAAACTTTGATTTAGCTTTCCTGGTTGTTCTTTGATTCCTTATGTGCATTAGGTCCTTAAGCCACATCTTTTTAGGGTTTTCCACATCAATAAACATCTCTTGTAAGCTCTAGAAAAGCAGACAATTTTAAGTTAAATAGAAAGTAATGATTTTTCTCCCTCGGTTCTTTTGAGAACTAAAGAACATATTAAGAGGTACTTCTTCTTGTAGCATTCAAATTGACTTATCACTCCCAATTCCTTTCTTTTCTGGAGTATGCTCCTTTGAATGTTAGGTCTAGGGTTTGTGTCATTAAACTTCGATTTAACTTTCCTAGTTGTTCTTTGATTCCTTGTGTGTGTTAGGTCCCTGAGCCACATCTTTTAGGGTTTTTCACATAAGTGTTTGAGATCATAGCTATCAATTGTCTCTAAGTATTCTACTATTATTTTGTGTTGAGTAAAAATAAAAAAATAACAAAAAGGAGGAACATAAAAAAAGGCATCAAATTCAAGTTATTGATAAAAGTTAAATAGTTGAGTCATATTGGCCATAATAATTATATTGTTTTCTTACTAAACTCCAATTTTGCCATTTATTTTCTTATTATGTCATCCAAGTTTGTCTTTTAGGTTTAACCCCCTATCTTGATTTTTGTGAGTTGAATTCATTAAATTCGTTTTCCTTGATATCTTTTTTCATTTTTTTGACTCCTTGTTCTCTAATTCGGTCAATTCTATGTCATTTATCTTATTATGTTCAAAATCAATCCTCTTGATTTAGTTTGTTTAGTTCCTTAAAGAGCGGAAAGGGGAAATCTGAGTGGTAAAAGGCAAGAGCACAAATTCTTATTAAGAAAAAGCCATAAAAATGTAAACATAAGGAGTGTGAAACCTCTTTTTTTAAGTGAAAAATGTGGGGGGAGGGAGTGTTTGTGAGATATCCTAATCATTTTGTGTAGAAGTAATACTATGACTTCCATAGACAAAGGTGCAGCTTATGAGGGAGTTAGTGATGTTTCCTAGATATCCTAATCATTTTGTGGAGAAGTAATACTACGACTTCCATAAACAAAGGTGCAGCTTATGAGGGAGTTAGTGATGTTTCCTTCATGATCAAAGCTATTCAACAACAATTTTAGCACATGAATATCATATTTGATGATATGAGGGAGAAGATGGAGGAGCAAGCTAATACAATACCAAGGTTGCAAACTAGGCATGGGAACTATAAGAATCTTAATGCAAGAAAGCAATTGAGACGAGCCTATGACCAAGAAGATTATGTAGAAGATAACAAAATTAATGATTAAACAACCAATAATAAAAGGTATCAAAGTGATTTTGGGAGGCAAGGCACCTATGACCGTGATTTGCGCAATATTAAATTGACAATTCCTCCATTCCAAGGTAAGAATGATCCTGATGCATACCTAGAATGGGAGAAAAGGGTTGAATTGATTTTTGACTACCACAACTATTTCAAGGAGGAAAAGGTAAAGTTTGATATCGTTGAATTTACTGATTATGCTATTATTTTGTGGGATCAACTTGTTTTGACTAAGAGAAGGAATTGTGAGTGGCCTATTAATACATGGATGAGATGAAGGCTATGATAAGGAGGAGGTTTGTCCCTAATTACTATTACAGGAGTTGTACCAAAGGCTACAAGGGCTTACTCAAGGCACAAAAATTGTGAAGGATAACCATAAGGAGATAGAAATTGTCATGATTAGGGCAAATGTAGAAGATGAAAGAGAGACAACCATGATTCAATTTCTACAAGGGTTAATAGAGACATAGCCAATGTGGTTAAATTGCAACACTACTTGGAATTAAAAGACAGGGTGCACATGTCAATGAAAGTTAAAAGACAACTTAAATGAAAGGGTTCCATATGGTTTGGGGAGAATTCGGGTTCTACCTCATCTTGGAAGCTAAACCAAAGTAAAAGGGACAAGAAGGCCTTACAAGTCCAAAACTAAGCTATCCAAGTGCAAGAATATGAGTTATGGCAAGGAAGTAAGTAATTCTGACCCCCAACCAAGAAGAAATAGAGATGTTAAATGTTTTAAGTCTTTGGGTAGGGGTCATATTACATTTAAATGTCCAAATAAGTGTGTAATGATCTTAAGATGTAATGGTGATGTTGAAACTACACGT
Organism: Bruguiera gymnorhiza; assembly: GCA_020883675.1. Lineage (NCBI taxonomy): Eukaryota > Viridiplantae > Streptophyta > Magnoliopsida > Malpighiales > Rhizophoraceae > Bruguiera > Bruguiera gymnorhiza. Next base: position 48,273 of record JAIRCJ010000192.1, read on the forward strand.
GAATCAGATGATGATTCTGTGCCATCATTAGAGGGTGAAAATGATAGAGAGGAGTATCTAGTTAATGGAGTAACTCTCATCGCAAGGCAAGCATTGAATGTGTAAGTAAAGGAAGAAAGCAAGATGCAACGAGATAACATCTTTCATATGAGGTGTCTCATCAAAGATAAGGTATGTAGTATAATTATTGATGGTGAGAGTTGCACTAATGTAGCAAGCACAACTATGGTTGAAAAGCTGAATTTACCTACTATGAAGCATCCTAAGCCATATAAGCTTCAATGGTTGGATAAGAGTGGTGAAGTCAAGGTAAATAAGCAAGTGCTCATGTAATTTTCTATCAAAAGGTACCACGATGAAGTTTTATGTGATGTTGTACTTATGCATGTGGGTCATATTCTATTAGGAAGGCCATAGTAGTTTGATAAGCGAGTTATGCATGATGGCTTCAAGAATCAATATTCCTTTGTAATGAATGAAAGACTCATCACTCTTATACTGTTATCCCCTCAACAAGCTTATAAGGATCAGTTAAGCATTAAAAATGAGAGTGAATAAAAAAGAGAGATTTAAAAAAGAGGGATAATCAAAACAAAAAAGAAAGGAGAAAATGTGAGGACACAAGAGAGAGAGAAGAAAACAAAAAGTTTTTATGCAAAAGAAAGTGATGTCAAAAAATCATTTTATGTCAAACAACCTATGATCATACTTTTGTACAAAAAGGGTTATTTTAACACTATCAAGTTTGACCCATCATTACCTAGTGTTGTTATTTCTCTTTTGTAGGAATTTAAAGATGTATTCCCTGATGATGTCCCAAGTGAATTGCCACCTAAGAGAGGAATCAAACGTCAACTTGATTTTATCCCCAGTGTATCCATCCCAAACCAGCCAATATATAAGAATAACCCTAAGGAGACAAAAGAGCTTCAAAGGTAGGTTGAGGAACTTATTTTGAAGAGATATGTAAGGGAAATCATGAGTCCTTGTACAGTTCCTCTCTTACTTGTATCCAAGAAAGATGAGACTTGGAGGATGTGTGTTGACTGTCAAATGATTAATAAAATCACTGTAAAGTATCGTCACTCATATGTAGGTTAGATGACATGTTGGATGAATTGCATGGTTCAAGTGTCTATTCTAAAATTGATTTGAAATGTGAATATCACTAGATTAGGATAAGAGAGCGAGATGAGTGGAAAATAGCTTTAAAAACTAAGTCATATAAGGATGCTTCATAACCATAGTTATGCTAACTACATTAGTGCAACTCCCACCATCAATAATCATACTACATACCTTATCTTTGATGAGACACCTCATATGAAGTTATCTCATTGCTCCTTGTTTTCTTCCTTCACTTGCATATTCAATGCTCGCCTTGTGATGTGAGCTACACCATTAACCAAATACTCCTCTCCATCACTTTCATCCCTAATGATGACATGGAATCATCATTTGACTCATTTGTAGTTTCAAAGTCACCATCACCTCTAAGGATCATTGCATGCTTATTTGGACATTGAGATGCAATGTGACCCCTTGCCAAACACTTCAAATATTTAGCATCTCTATTACTACTCGGTTGGGGATCAGAATTACCTACTTCCTTACTAGAACCCATATTCTTGCTCATGGATAGCTCCGTTTTGGACTTGCAATCAACCTTCTCATCCCTTTTACTCTAATTTAAGTTCCAAGATAAGGTAGAGCCTAAATTCTAACCAAATCGCATGGAACCCTTTCATTTAAGTTGTCTTTGAACTTTCTTTGCAAGAGCAATTCACATAAAATGATCATGAAATTAAATTTTGTGCATACATCAAAGATTACATTCATAGCGACATTCGTCAAACATAGGAGTCAATGATGTTGATTATACATTTTTACATTGTTGGAATGATAATGCCTGGAAGATGAGATTGTCCCTTCATTTTGTGTGGATGAAACTTTCCCTTTTATATCAAAAAGCCATTCACAAAGAATGATCACGAATTTAGCTCAAAATAATCATGAAATTAACTTTGTATCCACACTAAGCATTATAATTATTGCAAGATGCAGAATACTTCACCTTTGGTAATTTGTGACCATTAAATCCCATCAAATTTATGATTTGTACATCTTTGCTTTCTTTTATTACATGGCATAAATGGTCCATTCGCACAAAGTTGGGTACGTTTCTTCATTTTTTGCAAATAAAACTTCGCCTTTCATTGTAAGAGTAATTCTCACAAAATGATCTTGAAATTAAATTTTGTTTATACACCAAAGATTACATTCAAAGCAACATACATGAAATATAGGAGTCAATGATGTTGATTATACATTTTTACATTGTTGGAATGATAATTAATTTAAATTATTTTGTTTGTTATCAATTTTTTTAAATAATAGAACTCAATCATGCGATTTAATAAATTTATTTTATATGTTGTTGAATTCTTGTTATTTGTCATAGGATCTAAAAATAGTAGAGAGGATTTTGAATTTCTTTTGACTTATGTGCTACATATATTTAAATAAATTAAAATTTTACTTTTCTTCTTTTACTCAGAATTATTAATTTCACTTTTTAATATGTAAGATATTATTTAAAATCTTATATTAGAAGTATGTACCTAATAAATAATATTAATATATAAAATTAAACAATATTTAAATTTTTAAAATCAAGGATACTAAACAAGGAGGTGTATTTATTTGTGTTGATGTATATATAGACACACACACACATCAACAGTAGCCTAACTATAATATGTACAATGAGACTATTTGTTATTTTCCTCATTTTCTTATATTTGGCAAACTAGAAAATGTTGTTAAATGAAAAATAATGGTTCCGTCAATAAAATATAGGCTTAAATCAAGAATTTACGCTTCACATTTCATTGTTTTTGGGTTCATATCCACTTTTTTTTTTAATTTTTAAAATTATTTTTTAACATTAACTCTACTATATAAATTAACCTTTTTTTATTATCTTTTATTAAATATATCACGTGATAGCATATGACAATTATATAATTACCACATTATTTATTATTGACTTAAGATGTCACTTTAATAAAATGATTAACCCTAATTTTTGATTTTTTATAATTTTTAGATTTTGTTTGAATTCTTTGATTTTTTTAATAATTTTTGTATTTTTTTAATTTTTAGATTTTTTTGGTTATATTAGATTTTTTTAAAACCCTTTTAGAATTTCCATATTTTTCATTTTTTTAAAAATTTTTACTTTTTTGGAATTTTTTTTGCTTTGTTTTTTAATTTCTTTTTTTTTTTTTGGATTTTGTTACAATTTTTAGGCTTCAGTCTTGAGAAAATAGTAATCATTTTTTTGAGGACTTAACTTCTTAGGCCAACAACAACTCCATGATTGCCACATAGCGATACTTATTAAAGAAGTAAAAAAAAAAAATCCATTCATGTAATAGAAGGCGAAAAGTCTCAATTAGCCCATTTAGTATGATTACTTTTTAAACTATATTCATAACATATTTTTTTCCAAAATTAATTCCTCTCATTTTCTAACTTTATAATTTTAATTATTTTTCATTAATTTATCATTAAATATACATCAATCAATTAACGGTGACATTCACAAAATTGACTTGAATTTCATATTATTTAAGAAAACATTCGAAAATTTTATAAATTTTGAAAAAAAATAAAAAAATTTTAAAAATTAATCATAAAAAATTATAAATTCATAAAAATCAAAAAATTACTAAAAAAATCAAAAATTTTAAAAAAATATTAAAAACAAATTTTAAAGTTTAAAAAATTTTAAGAAAATTGGAAATAAGTAACCCAAAAAATCTTTTAAAAATAAAAAATTGAAAGTGAAATCCAAAAAGTCAAGAAAATTTTTTTAAAATATTTTAAAGATAAAAAAGATCCAAAAACTAGAAATCTTATCAGTTCATAAAAAATTGAAAATTAATAAAATGAAAAGTAAACAACATTATAAAAAATGTAAAATTTAAAAATCAAAAAATTTTGAAAAATATTTAAAATTATGAATAATCCAAAAATTTCTCTCCTTTGCACAATATATCCTTTTCTTTTTTTGTTAAACATTTTGATTAAAATATCTTTTTTGAATTTCCTCTTTTGTTAACAAGTTCAGACATTCAAAAGTTATTTTAATATTTTTTTGAATTTTTGGATTTTTAAAAGAATTTTCAATTTTTTTTAATATATAAATTCTTTATATTTTTTAAAATTTTTTAAAACTTTCATAAAGTGTTTTAAAAGTGTGATATCATAGAAAAATGATGATATGATATTCGAGTCAACATTACTCAATTGACATGTTTGTAACATAACACATTTAATGATAAATGAAAAAATGATTAAAATCATTAATAAAGAAAATGTGAGGAATTAATTTTCTTTTGAAAAAATTTATTGCGACTATAATTTAAAAGTTAGACAAACGTGAAGGTCTAATTGAAATTTTTGCTATTTCAAAAATAAAAAAAAGTAGTAGAAAACATTAAAACAAGAAGGTGGATTCTTGATTTAATTTGTGGAATGGAATATATATAATCCTGAAGCTTTTAACATTATAATGCGGGTCCCACCATTTTTGCCATCATGCCATTATAAGCAAAATACCTATTTTGCCCTTTTTTATTATTACGATTACACCATCTTTCTCTATTTCCTTTTTGCCCTCCTACGTTTTTTGTTGTTACAGTTATGTCAGTAGTTTTGTGTTTTATGTTTCTATTGTCTTTGGGTTGTTTTGTTTCTATACTTAGTTTTAATTGCTTTATTTTTAAGAATAATATTTACAAAAATATCTTTTCACATTATTTTTTTATTTTTTTTTCAAAATAACATAAAATTTTATAATAAATATTAACCATTTTTTGAACATTATTGTTATGGGTACTCTTCATAACTTAAATAGAAAACTTTTTGTTATAGCCCCATTTAAGCTCCATTTAAGTTTGATGATACAGATAACTATTTTGTCCAAAAGATAAAAGAGATTGAAGGTTGAAGTTATCACTAAAGGTAATAATTTAATTAATTATTTGATATGTTTTTTTATACTAGTCAAAATTTGAATTTTTTATCATCATTTGTCTCTTAATAAATAAAAATTTATATTAAAAATATAATATTATTTTTAAATTTATTAATACTAAAATTAAATATAAAAAAATCTCCCTAATTCTAATAATATTGAGATGATAATTTTTTATTAAAAAATTAAATAAAAATATTATTAATAATTCTCAATTTTAACTAAAATGTATAATGGTTAATAATATAAGATACACCTTTTTTTTTGAATTAAAAAAATGGAAGGTAGAAGTTAGTATTATTATTTTTTTCAATTTACTTTAATTTATTGTCGAACATTTTTATATATTTGTTATATTTTTCAATTAGCCTCATCATTCAAAATCAATCTAGTTTAGAACGAATGAAATCTAGTATTTCATGCTCTTAAGTATTAATATTGACATAATTTAAATTTTGCATAAAAAGGTAGAAAACAATTTTATTGTAAGAGACAATGATTGAATCAATTAATTTTGATTTTGAAAATTTCCTGTTTAGTTTATATATCTTTTTGGTTTTTGCTCATTATCTTTTTTTTTAATTTCACCTAATATATTTGTTCCATCACCTTTTTTTTCACTTTTTTTCTATTAATCATTCGTTATGTGTATCACTTGGGAATTCATTATGTGCAGTAAAAGTACAATTAGACGTTATGTTGACAAACTGTTGATATGTGATATTTTCAAAAAATTAGCAATTAAAAAATTAAAAAATATAATAAAAAATCTATAAATTAAAAAAATCAGAATTTTTAAATATAAAAATTTAAAATAAAATCTAAAAATTTACAAATAAATCTAAAAAATATTTCAAAAAAGTTTGAAGGTATTCATAATATTTGAAACAAAAAAATTAATGTTTTTGAAAAATTTTGAAAATATTTTAAAAATATCGAATCCCACAACTTTTCTTTTAACAAAAAAGTTTGGATTTGATTTTTAATTTTCAGATTTTTCTACAAAATGTTTTGGAATTTTTTGATTTCCAATTTTGTTAAAAATCATGCCTAATAACAATCATGCCTTTTGCTAAAGAAAAAAAAAAAACCAATCATGCCTTAAATATGGACCCAAAAAACAAACAAAATTATTAGGTAAATATAAATTGATAGGGTCAAGCAAAATCGTTTTAATTCTTAAAAGTCATTTTAACTCTAAAGTAATAGCTTTTATTTGATTTTAAAATTTTTGCTCTGACATTGATGTTTCTCCTATTTATTACATTATTGTTAGATGAAATTTATCACAAATTCAAAAAATATATAATTCAATAAGTACTACAAAAAAAGAGAATTCAAATCACACTATCCATGAAAAAATATCTATTTTCATCGCAAATATTTACCAAGTGACATAACTCATTTATTTATGAGGTTCCTTTCACAACTTGTGCCACTTTTAAGAGTTGAGATATTGTTTTGGCAAAAGTTTCAAGTTTCTGATTGTCTATGAAATAAGTAGAGGAAAATGAACGGACTCCATATTATCAGAGTATAGCTTGAGCAACAAATGAATTATTATTGAATCAAGATTCAGTTTTGGTTTTGGTAAGACTTTTTGGATTTCATTGTTATTCATATCAAGGTAACTATGAAATAAATGAAAGGAAGTGAACTTTTTTTTGGTTAATATACAAAAATAACTCTATTATTTATAACAAATTAAGTATTACCTATAAAATATAATAATTTAAGTTTAATAAAATATTTTTGTCTTAAAAATAATATACTGTCAATTTTAATCGCCTAATTTTTTCAAGTATATTAATGTGGCATACCAACTTGGTTCTTTGAACGACGTGAACATAAAACTGAAAAAATGACTGGATTATCTATGTGATGTCATATCACTTATTTGAGTTTATTGAGTATAAGATAGTTATTTAGGTCAAATCCAAAATTCAATATTAATTAACTTAATTGAACCAAAAGAAAAAAAATAATAAAATCTAAAATAAACAAGTAAAAATCCTAATTACTCTTTTTCTCGTATCATGGCATGATACTAAAATGAAAAATAGAAAATGAAGGCCTGATTGGAGTCAAAAATTGACAAAAGACTCAAAAAGCAAGAGGATGGTGATGCCAAAACATAGTAATTATTCATCCCCTTTCTATTTCAGCCATGAACTCTAATAAAAAATAGAGATGAACTCTAATTAAAAATATAGCATAATCCCTAATAAAAATTTGAAATAAGTTAAAAAATAGTTCTCAATTTTTTTAATTTTTTAATATAATCCTAAATTTTTTTATTTTTTAATTTAATTTTAAATATTACTAATTCTTTTTAATATAAATTTTTAAAGATAAAAAATAAATAAAATATCATTTTTAATAGTAAATATATAAAAATTCATTGTCAATGCATATTTTTATACGTATTTTTATGTATTTACTAATTCTTATTCATGAGAATAGTGTATTTGGAGTATGTAGGGATGTATTTTAGTTATTAATACACATTTTTGTACATTGATTATGAGATATAATATTTAATTTATTGTACTACATTAAAAATAATTAATAATATTTAGAATTGAATTAAAAAAATAAAAAGTTTAGAAATATATTGAAAAAATTAAAAAAAATTGAAAACTATTTTTAACTTTATCCCACAAAAATTAATAAAAAGGGATTTTGAGGATTACAACTTCAATTTTATACTAAGGAACACAAAATAAAAACAAAATCACATAAGCAATATCGTCAAACTCTTAATTTGCATTTAAGACACCAATTGTTGACACCAAAGTACAAAGAAGAAAAATTTATCTCAATTATGCTAGAAAAACCCTAAATTCACAATTCAATCTACGCTTGAAATAACTAACCCTTTTAGAAACACAAATCCTAGCAACGAAAAACCCAAGAAATTGAAAAATATCAAAAGGGTATTTGAAGAACACGTACCAATCAAGATCATTGGAATCGTCGTCTTGGTCATTGGAATAAATGGAAGAAATAGTGCACAAGTGATTAGGAGGGAGAAGGAGATTGAGAAATACAATGTTGAGGATTAAGAGCAATCATAAAAATCCAAACCACCAAAAGATTAAAAAAAAGGGAAAAAGGAAAGGGGGAAAGACAAGAGAGCTAAGGAACGATGTCAAGAACCGATGCATTGAAAATAAAATTTAAAGAGTTGTCAAATACAACTATTGGTCAAGTGGATGTTGTTTTTGAAGGGAAGAATAGTGAGGAGAGTAAGTTTTAGGGAGAGTGAAGGTAGAGCTTAGGAGGTGATGGTTCTGACAAACCTAAACAATGGAGAAAAATGAGTAATTACTTGGGTTTATTTTTTATTTATCATGATATTAATTTTTGAGATTTTTCTTTTTCTATCTAGCGTCTCTCTTTTTTTCTCTCTCTCTCAATCTATGCCACAAGAACCACTGCTCCTTATATTCTTCTTCTTTCTTATTTTCCATTTAATTTTTAATTTCTAGCTTCTATTCCTTCTTGCCTATGTAGAATCACAATTATTAACTAATTTTATAAGTTTGTTGGTTTCTTATTTTTACTAATTCTATGATGTGATACATCTTTATTAGATGATTATGATTTTTACGTAAAAGGGTTCTACATGCTTGTTAATGTTGGATAGATTTGTTTCCACTATGTCTATGAATGAATTTAAAGATATTTTTATCACAATTGTTTGGTGATGTTGCACTATTACAAGACCATGGTCATTGCTAATGCTCGTGATTCTAGAGATTTCTTGGGAAAATAGGGGAGAATAATTTGCACCTCAAAAAACTAAGAGTTGAGAGACTACGAGTTTTAGCTTCTCTTTTATATGTTCATGAATTACCTAGGAATATTAATAGGTCCCTTGAGTCATGAGTTGAACTTTATTTCTCTTCTTCACTTTCTCCTTTTTTTTATAATAAAGGTTATGTACCTTGATTGTTTGCAATGCTTTCATAGTTAGTTCGTTTAACTGGGTCATGGTGTTCATCGAGTTTTAGGATAGTTGGGAGTTTGATGAACAACTGATCTAACGGAAATGTAATTGCTTTTTCATCTTGTTGGATTAGTCAAATTGATTGCTCTCTTGCATTATTACTTTGGTATGCTATGCTCATTACTTTACTTTTTTCATGCATATCTAATTTTCCTTTAAACAAATTTCTCAATACAAGAGCATCCGCACATTGCATGAGTAAAGAAGTTATACTATAAATTTGATGACATGTCTACGCTTTAAATTGTGTATAATGTTACTAAAGATAGATGATAATTGTTGCACATAGAAAAAGAGAGTTGAGTCCAATGATGCGATAAATTTGCATAAATTGATGGGATAATATTGAATAGAGAAGTATATTTATTAAAGGTAAGTCTTAGTTCACGAATTTTGTTTTGGTAAATCGAATGGCTTGCTTGAGGCTTCAGTGAAGTGTATGAACCAGAAAATGTTAAGAAGCAATAAAAGGGATCAAAATCATACATTTTTTTTTTCTATACGTCCAAGAGATTCATATTCTTTTCACATTTTAGTTTTAGTCAATTTCTTTTTTAGTAAATATCTACATCTAAACAAGGAACAATTGGGATGTGAGGCTCATGCAACACCACACCACATCCTGCCTTTGCACAGGGAACAACTGCTACTTTCAGATGAAATTGTTGACTTAATCCTTTGAGAAGGCAGAGAGAAGTACCACCTTTTGATTTGAGAGTTTGTCCAAAGTTTATGGATGGTTAAAATAGACAAGGATAAAATGGATTAATGTCAAGCCGATGTTAGTATAATGCTAATCTAATTAAGAAATCTTTGTTATAATTTTTTGAAATTTAATTCTTCTGTCAAAAATTATAAAAGGTGCAATAATGATGATAAAATAGACGAATACTTTACCATAATATGCAACAAGTTATCAAAAAATACAATTAACAAAGGATTTATCCTTATAAGACTTTAAAATTCTAAAAGTTGAAAAAATGCAATGTTTTGATTATTAACTTTATTGTTAATGCCCTTGCATTTTGAATGGTGAGTAAAACATAATATTTGAATATGTTAATTAAACAAAAATACAAATAATGAACTCAATTGTATAAAATACACTTTAGTGGAGGAATATTTTAACTAGCGATGTCAAGATTCAAAATTGGGTCAAGCATATTGCTCTTTAGAGGAGTAAGGAAACTTCTTATTAGACTCCATTGCATTTGCTTTTTCTTAAGTAACATGTTGGTAGACAAAAATTATATAAATTATTTCAAATTGCTTTGTGGCAAAGGACACAATAAAAAAAATTATAAAATATAAATTCAATTGTTTATTAACAAAGGATTTATCCCTTTAAAAATTCTATAAGTTGAAAAAACACAATATTTTGATTATAAAATTTATTGTTAATGTCCTTGCATTTTGAATGGTGAGTAAAACATAATATTTGAAAATCTTAATTCAACAAAAATACAAGTTATGGATTCTAGTGTATAAAATACACTTTTGTGGATGAATATTATAAATAGTAATCGCAGGCATTAACCTTGGGTCATCGATATTACTCTTGAGGGGAGTTGGGAAACTTCTTTTTAGAGTCCATTGTATTGGCATTTTCTTAAGTAATAGGTTGGTAGACAAAAATTATATAAATTATTTCAAATTGCATTGTGGCCAAAGAGACAATTAAAAAAATTAGGAAATTTAAATTCAGCTGATTATTCACAATGGATTTATCCTTATTATACTTTAAAATTCTAAAAGTTGAGTAAATGTAATGTTTTGATTTTTAAATTTATTGTTAATGTCATTGCATTTTGAATAGTGAGTAAAACATAATATTTGAAAATCTTAATTGAACAAAAAAAGAAGTAATGGACTCAATTGCATAACATAAAATTTTGTGGATGAATATTATAAATAGTAATCACAAGCTTCAATCTTGGGTCAACTATATTGCTCTTGAGGGGAGTGGGGAAACTTCTTATTAGAGTCCATTATATTTACTTTTTCTTAAGTAACATGTTGGTAGACAAAAATTATGTAAATCATTTCAAATAGCAATGTCGCAAAGGAAACAATTAAAATATTATAAAATTAAAAGTCAATTGATAATTAACAATGTATTTATTCTTATAGGACTTTAGAATTCTAAAAATTGAAAAAGTGCAATGTTTTGATTTAAAAATTTATTGCTAATTCCATTGCATTTGAATGGTGAGAAAAACATAATATTTGAATATGTTAATTGAACAAAAATACAAGTAATGAACTCAATTGTATAAAATATACCTTAGTGGACGAATATTTTAACAATTAATGTCAAGTTTTAATGTTGGGTCAAGTATATTGCTTTTGAGGGGAGTGGGGAAACTTCTTATTAGAGTCTATTACATTTGCTTTTTCTTAAGTAACATGTTGGTGGACAAAAATTATAAAAATTATTTCAAATTGCTTTGTGGCAAATGAGACAATTAAAAAATTATAAAGTACAAATTCAATAGATTATTAACAATGGATTTATCCCTTTAAAATTCTAAAAGTTGAAAAAATGCAATGTTTTGATTATTAAATTTATTGTTAATGCCTTTGCATTTTGAATGGTAAGAAAAATATAATATTTAACTATGTTAATTTAATAAAAATAGAAGTAATGAACTCAATTGTATAAAATACGCTTTAGTGGACGAATATTTTAACTAGCAATGTCAAGCTTCAATCTTGGGTTAACCATATTGCTCTTGAGGGGAGTGGGGAAACTTCTTATTAAAGTCCATTGTATTTGCTTTTTCTTAAGTAATATGTTGGTGGAAAAAAATCATATAAATTTTTTCAAACTGCATTGTGGAAAAGGAAATAATTAAAAAAATTACAAAAATTAAATTTAACTGATTATTCACAATGAATTTATCCTTATAGGACTTTAAAATTCTAAAAGTTGAGAAAATGCAATGTTTTGAGTATTAAATTTATTGTTAATGTCATTGCCTTTTGAAAGGTCAGTAAAACATAATATTGGAAAATCTTAATTGAACAAAAAAGAAGTAATGGACTCAATTGCATAAAATACAATTTTGTGGAGGAATATTATAAATAGTATTCGTAAACTTCAATCTTGGGTCAACTATATTGCTCTTAAGGGGGGTGGGAAACTTCTTGTTAAAGTCCATTGTATTTGCTTTTTCTTAAGTAATATGTTGGTAGATAAAAATTATAAAAATTATTTGAAATTGGTTTGTGGCAAAGGAGACAATTAAAAAAATTATAAAATATAAATTCAATTGATTATTAACAAAGGATTTATCCTTATAAGACTTTAAAATTCTAAAAGTTGAAAAAATGTAATATTTTGATTATTAACTTTATTGTTAATGCCCTTGCATTTTGAATGGTGAGTAAAACATAATATTTGAATATGTTAATTAAACAAAAATACAAATAATGAATTCAATTGTATAAAATACACTTTAGTGGAGGAATATTTTATCTAGCGATGTCAAGATTCAAAGTTGGGTCAAGCATATTGCTCTTTAGAGGAGTAGGGAAACTTCTTATTAGACTCCATTGCATTTGCTTTTTCTTAAGTAACATGTTGGTAGACAAAAATTATATAAATTATTTCAAATTGCTTTATGGCAAAGGACACAATAAAAAAATTATAAAATATAAATTCAACTGTTTATTAACAAAGGATTTATCCCTTTAAAATTCCAAAAGTTGAAAAAACACAATATTTTGATTATAAAATTTATTGTTAATGCCCTTGCATTTTGAATGGTGAGTAAAACATAATATTTGAAAATCTTAATTCAACAAAAATACAAGTTATGGATTCTAGTGTATAAAATACACTTTTGTGGATGAATATTATAAATAGTAATCGCAAGCATTAACCTTGGGTCACCGATAGTGCTCTTGAGGGGAGTTGGGAAACTTCTTTTTAGAGTCCATTGTATTGGCTTTTTCTTAACTAATAGGTTGGTAGACAAAAATTATATAAATTATTTCAAATTGCATTGTGGCCAAAGAGACAATTAAAAAAATTAGAAAATTTAAATTCAACTGATTATTCACAATGGATTTTTCCTTATTGGACTTTAAAATTCTAAAAGTTGAGTAAATGTAATATTTTGATTTTTAAATTTATTGTTAATGTCATTGCATTTTGAATAGTGAGTAGAACATAATATTTGAAAATCTTAATTGAACAAAAAGAGACGTAATGGACTCAATTACATAAAATAAAATTTTGTGGATGAATATTATAAACAGTAATCACAAGCTTCAATCATGGGTCAACCATATTGCTATTGAGGGGAGTTGGGAAACTTCTTTTTAGAGACTATTGTTTTTGTTTTTTCTTATGTTTTATGTTGGTAGGCAAAAATTATATAAATTATTTTAAATTGCATTGTGGCAAAAGAGACATTTAAAAAAATTACACAATTTAAATTCAACTTATTATTCACAATGGATTGATCCTTATAAGACTTTAAAATTCTAAAAGTTGACAAAATGCAATGTTTTGATTATTAAATTTATCGTTAATGTCATTGCATTTTGAATGGTGAGTAAAACATAAATATTTGAAAATCTTAATTGAACAAAAAAAGAAGTAATGGACTCAATGGCATAAAATAAAATTTTGTGGATGAATATTATAAATAGTAATCGCAAGTTTCAATTTTGGGTCAACCATATTGCTCTTGAAGGGAATGGGGAAACTTTTCATTAGAGTCCATTGCTTTTACTTTTCTTAAGTAATATGTTGGTAGAAAAAAATTATAAAAATTATTTGAAATTGCTTTGTGGTAAAGGAGACAATTAAAAAATTATAAAATATAAATTCAATGATTATTAACAAAGGATTTATCCCTGTAGTACTTCAAAATTCTAAATATTGAAAAAACACAATGTTTTTATTACTGAATTTATTATTAATGCCCTTGCATTTTGAATGGTGAGTTAAACATAATATTTGAAAATCTTAATTAAATAAAATACAAATAATGGTCTCAATTGTATAAAATACACTTTTGTGGATAAATATTATAGATAGTAATTGCAAGTTTCAATCCTAGGTCAACCATATTACTTTGGAGGGGAGTAGGGAAACTTTTTCTTAGAATCCATTGCATTTGCTTTTTCTTAAGTAATATGTTAGTTAACAAAAATTGTAAAAATTATCTCAGATGGATTTATCCTTTTAAACTTTTAAAATTCTAAAAGTGGAAAAAATGCAATGTTTTGATTATTAATTTATTGTTAATGCCTTTGGCATTTGAATGGAGAGTAAACCATAATATTTGAATATGTTAATTAAACAAATATACAAGTAATGGACTCAATTGTATAAAATATACTTTTATGGATGAATATATATGTAGTAATCGTAAGCTTAATCTGATTTTAAATTTATTGCTAATGTCATTGCATTTCAAACGTGAGAAAAACATAATATTTGAAAGTCTCAATTGAACAAAAATACAAGTAATGACTCAATTGCATAAAATACAATTTTGTGGATGAATATTATAAATAGTAATCGCAAGTTTTTAAATCTTGGGTCAACCATATTACTCTCAAGGGGAGTAGGAAACTTCTTGTTAGAGTTGATTCTATTTGCTTTTCTTAAGTAATATGTTGGTAGGCAAAATATATAAATATTTCAAATTGCATTGTGGCAAAGGAGACAATTAAAAAAATTACAAAATATAAATTCAACTGATTATTCACAATGGATTTATCCTTATAGGACTATCAAATTCTAAAAGTTGAGAAAATGAAATGTTTTGATAATTAAATTTATTGTTAAAGCCTTTGCCTTTTGAATGGCTAGAAAACATAATATTTGAAAATCTTAATTGAACAAAAATATAGGTAATGGACTCAATTGTATAAATACACTTTTGCGGATAAATATTATAAATAGTAATAACAAGCTTTAATCTTGGGTCAACCATATTGCTCTTAAGGGGAGTGGGAAACTTCTTGTTTAGAATCCATTGTATATGCTTTTTCTTAAGTAATATGTGGGTAGACAAAAATTATATAAATTATTTTAAATTGCTTTGTGGCAATGGAGACAATTAAAAAAATTACAAAATTTAAATTCAACTGATTATTAACAATGGATTTATTCTTATAGGACTTTAAAATTCTAAAAGTTGAGAAAATACAATGTTTTGATTATTAAATTTATTGTTAAAGTCATTGCATTTTGAATGGTGAGTAAAACATGATATTTGAAAATCTTAATTTCACAAAAATACAAGAAATGAACTCAATTGTATAAAATACACTTTTGTGGATGAATATTATAAATAGTAATCGCAAGCTTCAATCTTGGGTCAACTATATTGCTTTGGAGGGGAGTGGGGAAATATCTTCTTAGAGTTCATTACATTTGCTTTTCTTAAGTAATATGTTCATCGACAAAAACTATAAAAATTAGCTCGAATTGCTTTGTGGCCTATTAGACAATTAAAAAAATTACAAAATTTAAATTCAACTAATTATTAGCAATGGATTTATCCCTTTAAAACTTGTAAATTCTAAAAGTTGAAAAAATGCAATGTTTTGATTATTAAATTTATTGTTAATTTCCTTTCATTTTGAATGGTGAGTAAAACATAATATTTGAAAATCTTAATTGAACAAAAATACAAGTAATGGACTCAATTGTATAAAGTACACTTTTTGTGGATAAATATTATAAATAGTAATCACAAGCTTTATTTTAAGTCAACCTTATTGCACTTGAAGGGAGTGAAGAAACTTTATATTAGAGTTTATTGTATTTACTTTTTCTTAAGTAATATGTTGGTAGACAAAAATTATATAAATTATTTCAAATTGCATTGTGGCATAGGAGACAATTAAAAAAATTACAAAATTTAAATTCAATTTATTATTAAGAATGGATTTATCCCTACAGGACTTTAAAATCTAAAAGTTGAGAAAACAATCTTTTGATTATTAACTTTATTGTTAATACCCTTGCATTTTGAATGGTGGGTAAAACATAAAATTTGAAGATCTTAATTGAAGAAAAATACAAATAATGGACTCAATTGTATAATATACAATATTGTGGTTGAATATTATAAATAGTAATTGCAAACTTTAATATTAGGTCACCGATATTGCTCTTATGGGGAGTGGAGAAACTTCATATTAGACTCCATTGTATTTGCTTTTTCCTAAGTAATATGTTGCTAGAAAAAATTATATAAACTATTACAAATTACATTATGACAAAGGAAACAATCAAGAAAATTACAAAAATTAAATTCAATTGATTATTTACAATGGATTTATCTCTATAGGACTTTAAAATTCTAAAAGTTGAGAAAATGCAATGTTTTTGATTATTAAATTTATTGTTAAAACCATTACATTTTGAATGGTGAGTAAAACATCATATTTGAAAATCTCAATTGAACAAAAATACAAGTAATGGACTCAATTGTATAAAATCCACTTTTGTGGATGAAAATAACAAATAATAATCGCAAGTTTCAATCTTGAGTCAACCATATTTCTCTTGAAGGGAGTGGGCAAACTTTTTACTTGAATCCATTGTATTTGCTTTTTCTTATGTAGTATGTTGGTAGAAAAAAAATTATATAAATTATTTCAAGTTCCTTTGGGGCAAAGGAGACAATTAAAAAAAATCACAAAATTAAATTCAACTGATTATTAACAATGAATTTATCTCTATAGCACTTTAAAATTCTAAATGTTAAGAAAAGACAATGTATTGATTATTAAATTTATTGTTAAAGTTATTGCATTTTGAATGGTGAGTAAAACATGATATTTTGAAAATCTCAATTGAACAAAAATACAAGTAATGGACTCAATTGTATAAAATATACTTTTGTGGATGAATATTATCAATAATAATCGCAAGTTTCAATTTTGGGTCAACCATATTGCTTTAGAAGGGAGTGGGGAAAGTTATTCTTAGAGTCCATTCTATTTGCTTTTTCTTAAGTAATATGTTGGTAGACAAAAATTATATGAATTATTTCAAATTGCATTGTGGCAAAGGAGACAATTAAAAAAATTACAAAATTTAAATTCAACTGATCGTTAACAATGAATTTAACCCTATATGACTTTAAAATTCTAAAAGTTGAGAAAATACAATGTTTTGATTATTAAATTTATTGTTAAAGCCATTGCATTTTGAATGGTGAGTAAAACATGATATTTGAAAATCTCAATTGAACAAAAAAACAAGTAATGGACTCAATTGTATAAAAACACTTTTGTGGATGAATATTATAAATAGTAATCACAAGTTTCAATCTTGGGTCAATCATATTGCTTTAGAGGGAAGTGGGGAAAGTTATTCTTAGAGTCCATTGCATTTGCTTTTTCATAAATAATATGTTGGTAGACAAAAATTTTCTCAAATTGCTTTGTGGCAAAGGAGACAATTAAAAATTTACAAAATTCAAATTCAGCTGATCATTCACAATGGATGTATCCCTATAGGATTTCAAAATTCTAAAGTTGAGAAAATGCAATGTTTTGATTATTGAATTTATTGTTAATGCATTGCATTTTGAATGGTGAGTAAAACATAATATTTGAAAATCTTAATTAAACAAAAATACAGTAATGGACTCAATTGTATGAAATACACTTTAGAGGACAAATATTATAAATAGTAATCTCAACCTTCAATGTTGGGCAAGCATATTGCTCTTAAGGGAGGTGGAGAAACTTCTTATTAGAGTCCCATACATTAGCTTTTTCTAAAGTAATATTTTTTAGACTAAAATTATGTAAATAATTTCAAATAGCAATGTCACAAAGGAGACAATTAAAAAAAGTGCAACAATAAAATTCAATAGATAACTAACAATGCATTTATTCCTATAAGACTTTAGAATTCTCAAATTAAAAAAGTGTAAGGTTTTGATTTTAAATTTATTGCTAATGCCATTGAATTTGAAAGGTGAGAAAAACATAATATTTGAAAGTCTTAATTAAACTAAAGTACAAGTAATGGATTCAATTGTATAAGATAAACTTTTGTGGATGAATTTATCAATAGTAATCGCAAGTTTCAATCATAGGTCAATCAGAATTGCTTTGAGGGGAGTGGGGAAACTTCTTCTTAGAGTCCATTGCATTTGCTTTTTTCTTAAGTAATATGTTAGTAGACAAAAATTATATATTATTTCAAAT
>JAIRCJ010000192.1:67034-91177 GCA_020883675.1 Bruguiera gymnorhiza
AATGTCACAAAGGAGACAATTAAAAAAAATTACAAAATTAAAATTTAACTGATAATTAAGAATACATTTTTTCCTAAAGGACTTTAGAATCCTAAAAATTGAAAAAGTGTAATGTTTTGATTTTTAAATTTATTAATAATGTCATTGCATTTGAATGGTGATAAAAACGTAATATTTGAAAGTCTTAATTGAACAAAAATACTAGTGGACCCAATCGTATAAAATACACTTTTGTAGATGAATATTATAAAAAGTAATTGCAAGCTTCAATTTTAGGTCAATCATATTGCTTGGGAAGGGAGTGGGGAAACTTCTTATTAGACTCTCACAAATTAGCTTTTTCTAAAGTAATATTTTTTTAGACTAAAATTATATAAATCATTTCTAAGAGCAATGTCATAAAGGAGACAATTAAAAAAAATTACAAAATTAAAATTCAACTGATAAATAACAATGCATTTATTCCTACAGAACTTTAGAATTCCTATAATTAGAAAAGTACAATGTTTTGATTTTTAAATTTGTTACTAATGTCATTGCATTTGATTGGTGAGAAAAATATAATATTTGAAAGTCTTAATTGAATAAAAATACAAGTAATGAACTCAATTGTATAAAATAAACTTTTGTGTATGAATATTATAAATAGTAATTGCAACCTTCAATTTTGGGTCAATCATATTGCTCTTCAGGGGAGTGGGGAAACTTCCTGTTAGAATCCATTGTATTTGTTTTTTCTTAATAAATATGTTGGTAGACAATAATTATATAAATTATTTCGAATTGCATTGTGGCCAAGGAGACAATAAAAAAATTACAAAATTTAAATTCAACCAATTTTTACAATGAATTTATCCCAGTAGGACTTAAATTCTAAAGTTGAGAAATACAATGTTTTGATTATAAATTTATTGTTAAAGTCATTGCACTTGAATGGTGAGTGAAACATAATATTTGAAAATCTTAATTGATCAAAAATACAAGTAATGGACTCAATTGTGTCAAATACACTTTTGTGGATGAATATTATAAATAGTAATTACAAGCTTCAATCTTGTGTCAAACATATTGCTTTAAAGGGGAGTGGGGAAACTTCTTCTTAGAGTTTTTTGCATTTACTTTTTCTTAAGTAATATGTTGGTAGACAAAAATTATAAAATTATCTCAACTTGCTTTATGGCAAAAGAGACAATTAAAAAATTACAAAATTTAAATTTAACTGATTAGTAATAATGGATTTATCCTATAGGACTTTATAATTCTAAAAGTTAAGAAATTGTAATGTTTTGATTATTAAATTTATTGTGAATGTCATTGCTTTTTGAATGGTGAGTAAAACATAATATTTGAAAATCTTAATTGAACAAAAATACAAGTGATAGACTCAATTGTATAAAATACACTTTGGTGGATGAATATTATAAATAACAATCCCAACTGTCAATGTTGTGTCAAGCCTATTGCTCTTGAGGGAAGTGGGGAAACTTCTTATAAGACTCCCACACATTAGCTTTTTCTAAAGTAATATTTTTTTAGACTAAAATTATATAAATAATTTCAAATAGCAATGTCACAAAGGAGACAATTAAAAAAAATTACAAAATTAAAATTCAACTGATAATTAAGAATACATTTTTTCCTAAAGGACTTTAGAATTCTAAAAATTGAAAAAGTACAATATTTTGATTATTAAATTTATTGTTAATAGCATTGCATTTTGAATGGTGAGTAAAACATAATATTTGAAAGTCTTAATTGAACACAAATCAAGTAATGTCAATTGGATAAAATACACTTTTATGGATGAATATTATAAATACTAATCACAAGTATCAATCTTGGGTCAACTATATTGCTTTAGAAAGGAGTGGGGAAACTTCTTCTTAGACTCCATAGCATTTGCTTTTTCATAAGTAATATATAGGTAGACAAAAATTATTTGAAATTGCTTTATGGCAAAGGAGACAAGTAAAAAATTACAAAATTTAAATTCAAATGATTATTAACAATGAATTTATCCCTATAAGACTTTAAAATTCTAAAAGTTAAGAAAATGCAATGTTTTGATTATTAGATTTAGTATTAAAACCATTGCATTTTGAATGGTGCGTAAAACATGATATTTGAAAATCTTAATTGAACAAAAATACAAGTAATAGACTTAATTGTATTAAATACACTTTTGTGGATGGATATTATAAATAGTAATCGCAAGCTTTAATCTTATGTCAAACAAATTGCTTTGGAGGGGAGTGGGGAAACTTCTTCTTAGAGTCCTTTGCATTTACTTTTTCTTAAGTAATATGCTAGTAGACAAAAATTATAAAATTATCTCAAATTGCTTTATGGCAAAGGAGACAATTAAAAAATTACAAAATTTAAATTCAACTGATTATTAACAATGGATTTATCCCTATAAGACTTTATAATTCTAAAAGTTGAGAAAATGCAATTTTTTGATTATTAAATTTATTGTTCATGTTATTGCATTTTGAATGGTGAGTAAAACATAATATTTGAAAATCTTAATTGAACAAACATACAAGTAAGGGGCTCAAATGTAGAAAATCCCAACCATCAATGTTAAGACAAGCATATTGCTCTTGAGGGAAGTGAGGAAACTTCTTCTTAGACTCCCACACATTAGCTTTTTCTAAAATAATATGTTTTTAGACTAAAATTATATAAATCATTTCAAATAACAATGTCCCAAAGGAGACAATTAAAAAAGTTACAAAATTAAAATTCAACTAATAATTAAGAACCCATTTATTCCTACAAGACTTTAGAATTCTAAATATTGAAAAGGTACAATGTTTTGATTTTTAAAATTATTGCTAATGCCATTGCATTTAAATGGTGAGAAAAACATAATATTTGAAAGTCTTAATGGAACAAAAATGCAAGTAATGGACTCAATTGTATATAATAAACTTTTGTGGATGAATATTATAAATAGTAATTCGCAAGTTTTAATCTTTGGTCAACCAAATTCCTTTGGTGGGGAGTAGGGAAATTTCTTTTCAGAGTTTATTGCATTTGCTTTTTCTTAAATAATATGCTGGAAGATAAAAATTATAAAATTATCTGAACTTGCTTTGTGGCAAAGGAGACAATTAAGAAATTACAAAATTTAAATTCAACTGATTATTAACAATGGATTTATCCCTATAGGACTTTATAATTCTAAAAGCTGAGAAAATGCAATGTTTTGATTATTAAATTTATTGTTAATGTCATTGCATTTTGAATGGTGACTAAAACATAATATTTGAAAATCCTAATTGAACAAAAATGCAAGTAATAGACTCAATTATATAAAATACACTTTGGTGGACGAATATTATAAATAGCAATCTCAACCTTCAATGTTGTGTCAAGCATATTGCTCTTGAGGGAAGTGGGGAAAGTTCTTATAAGACTCCCACACATTAGCTTCTTCTAAAGTAATATTTTTTTAGACTAAAATTATATAAATAATTTCAAATAGCAATGTCACAAAGGAGACAATTAAAAAAATTTTAAAATTAAAATTCAACTGATAATTAAGTATACATTTATTCCTACAAAACTTTAGAATTCTAAAAATTGAAGAAGTGCAATGTCCTGATTTTTAAATTTATTGCTAATGTCGTGACATTTGAATGGTGAGAAAGACATAATATTTGAAGGTCTTAATTGAACAAAAATACAAGAAGTGGACCCAATTGTATAAAATACATTTTTGTGGATGAATATTATAAATAGTAATTGCAAGCTTCAATCTTTTGTCAACCATATTGCTCTTGAGGGGAGTAGGGAAACTTCTTATTAGAGTCCATTTTATTTGTTTTTTCTTAAGTAATGTGTTTGTAAACAAAAATTATATAAATTATTTCAAATTGCATTGTGGCAAAGGAGACAATTAAAAAAAACTACAAAATTTAAATTAACTAATTATTTAGAAAGGATTTATTCGTATAGGACTTTAAAATTCTAAAAGTTAAGAGAATGCAATTTTTTATTATTAAATTTATTGTTAAAGCCATTGCATTTTGAATGGTGAGTAAAACATAATATTTGAAAATGTTAATATAAGAAAAATACAAGTAATGGACTCAATTGTATAAAATACACTTTTGTGGATGAATACTATAAATAATAAAAGTAAGTTTCAATCTTGGGTCAACCATATTGCTTTAGAGGGGAGCGGGGAAACTTCTTCTTAGAGTCCATCGCGTTTACTTTTTCTTAAATAATATGTTGGTAGACAAAAATAACATAAATTATTTCAACTTGCATTGTGGTAAAGGAGACAATTAAAAAAATTACAAAATTTAAATTCAACTGATTATTAACAAAGGATTTATCCCTATAGGACTTTGAAATTCTAAAAGTTAAGAAAATGCAATATTTTGATTATTAAATTTAGTATTAAAACCATTGCATTTTGAATGGTGTGTAAAACATGATATTTAAAAATCTTAATTGAACAAAAATACAAGTAATAGACTTAATTGTATTAAATACACTTTTATGGATGAATATTAAAAATAGTAATTGCAAGCTTTAATCTTGTGTCAAGGAAATTGCTTTGGAGG
Organism: Bruguiera gymnorhiza; assembly: GCA_020883675.1. NCBI lineage: Eukaryota > Viridiplantae > Streptophyta > Magnoliopsida > Malpighiales > Rhizophoraceae > Bruguiera > Bruguiera gymnorhiza. Next base: position 71,615 of record JAIRCJ010000192.1, read on the forward strand.
GCAGTGGGGAGACTTCATTTTAGAGTCCTTTGCATTTACTTTTTCTTAAGTAATATGTTGGTAGACAAAAATTATAAAATTATCTTAAATTACTTTGTGGCAAAGGAAACAATTAAAAAATTACAAAATTTAAATTCAACTGATTATTAACAATGAATTTATCCCTATAGGACTTTATAATTCTAAAAGTTGAGAAAATACAATGTTTTGATAATTAAAATTATTGTTAATGTCATTGCATTTTGAATGGTGAGTAAAATATAATATTTAAAAATCTTAATTGAACAAAAATACAAGGGGCTCAATTGTAGAAAATCCCAACCATCAATGTTGGGACAAACATATTGCTTTTGAGGGAAGTGAGGAAAGTTGTTATTAGACTCCCACACATTAGCTTTTTCAAAAATAATATTTTTTTAGACTAAAATTATATAAATCATTTCAAATAGCAATGTCCCAAAGGAGACAATTAAAAAAGTTACAAAATTAAAATTCAACTAATAATTAAGAATGCATTTAATCCTACAGGACTTTAGATTTCTAAATATTGAAAAAGTGTGATGTTCTGATTTTTAAAATTATTGCTAATGCCATTGCATTTAAATGGTGAGAAAAACATAATATTTGAAAGTCTTAATGGAATAAAAATGCAAGTAATGGACTCAATTGTATATAATAAACTTTTGTGGATGAATATTATAAATAGTAATTGCAAGTTTTAATCTTTGGTCAACCAAATTCCTTTGGCAGGGAGTAGGGAAATTTCTTCTCAGAGTCTATTGCATTTGCTTTTTCTTAAATAATATGCTAGAAGACAAAAATTATAAAATTATTTGAACTTGCTTTGTGGCAAAGGAGACAATTAAGAAATTACAAAATTTAAATTCAACTGATTATTAACAATGAATTTATCCCTATAGGACTTTATAATTCTAAAAGCTAAGAAAATGCAATGTTTTGATTATTAAATTTATTGTTAGTGTCATCGCATTTTGAATGGTGAGTAAAACATAACATTTGAAAATCTTAATTGAAGAAAAATACAAGTAATGGACTCAATTATATAAAATACACTTTTGTAGATGAATATTATAAATAGGAATTGCAAGCATCAACCTTGGGCCAACCATATTACTCTTGAAGGGAGTGGGGAAACTTCTTATTAGAGTCCATTTTATTTGCTTTTTCTTAAGTAATAAGTTAGTAGACAAAAATTATATAAATTATTTCAAATTGCATTGTGGCAAAGGAGAGAATTCAAAAAAATTACAAAATTTAAATTCAACTGATTATTAATAATGATTTATCCCTTTAAAACTTTAAAATTCTAAAAGTTAAGGAAACACAATGTTTTGATTATTAGATTTATTGTTAATGCCCTTGCATTTTGAATGGTGAGAAAAATATAATATTTGAATATGTTAATTGAACAAAAATACAAATAGTGGACTCAATTGTATAAAATACACTTTAGCTGATGAATATTATAAATAGCAATCTAAGCCTTCAATGTTGGGTGAAGCATATTGCTCTTGTGGGAAGTGGGGAAACTTCTTATTAGAGTCCCAGACATTAGCTTTTTCTAAAATAATATTTTTTTAGACTAAAATTATATAAATCATTTCAAATTGCAATATCCCAAAGGAGACAATTAAAAAAGTTACAAAATTAAAATTCAACTAATGATTAACAAAGTATTTATTCCTACTGGACCTTACAATTCTAAAAATTGAAAAAGTACGATGTTTTGATTTTTAAAATTATTGCTAATGTCATTGCATTTAAATGGTAAGAAAAACATAATATTTGAAAGTCTTAATTGAACAAAAATGCAAGTAATGGACTCAATTGTATAAAATAAATTTTTGTGGATGAATATTATAAATAGTAATCGCAGGTTTTAATCTTGGGTCAACCAAATTGCTTTGGTGGGGAGTAGGGAAATTTCTTCTCAGAGTCTATTGCATTTGTTTTTTCTTAAGTAATATGTTGGTAGACAAAAATTATAAAAATTATCTCAAATTGCTTTGTGGCAAAGTAGACAATTAAAAAAATTATAAAATTTAAATTCAATTGATTATTAACAATTGATTTATCCCTTTAAAACTTTAAGATTTTAAAAGTTGAAAAAACGCAATGTTTTGATTATTAAATTTAAAGCAAATGTCCTTGCATTTTGAATGGTAAGTAAAATATAATATTTGAAAATCTTAATTCAACAAAAATACAAGTAATGAACTTAATTGTAGAAAATACACTTTTGTGGATGAATATTATAAACAGTAATCGCAAGCTTCATTCTTGGGTCAACCATATTGCCCTTAAAGGGGGTGGGAAAACTTCTTATTAGAGTTCATTGTATTTGCTTTTTCTTAAATAATATGTTGGTAGAGAAAATTTGTATAAATTATTTCAAATTGCTTTGTGGCATAAGAAATAATTAAAAAAATTACAAAATTTAAATTCAATTGAAAATTAACAAAGAATTTATCCTTATAGGACTGTAAAATTCTAAAAGTTGAGAAAATGCAATGTTTTGATTATTAAATTTATTGTTAATGTCATCGCATTTTGAATGGTGAGTAAAACATAACATTTGAAAATCTTAATTGAAGAAAAATACAAGTAATGGACTCAATTATATAAAATACACTTTTGTAGATGAATATTATAAATAGTAATTGCAAGCATCAACCTTGGGCCAACCATATTACTCTTGAAGGGAGTGGGGAAACTTCTTATTAGAGTCCATTTTATTTGCTTTTTCTTAAGTAATAAGTTAGTAGACAAAAATTATATAAATTATTTCAAATTGCATTGTGGCAAAGGAGAGAATTCAAAAAAATTACAAAATTTAAATTCAATTGATTATTAATAATGATTTATCCCTTTAAAACTTTAAAATTCTAAAAGTTAAGGAAACACAATGTTTTGATTATTAGATTTATTGTTAATGCCCTTGCATTTTGAATGGTGAGAAAAATATAATATTTGAATATGTTAATTGAACAAAAATATAAATAGTGGACTCAATTGTATAAAATACACTTTAGCTGATGAATATTATAAATAGCAATCTAAGCCTTCAATGTTGGGTGAAGCATATTGCTCTTGTGGGAAGTGGGGAAACTTCTTATTAGAGTCCCAGACATTAGCTTTTTCTAAAATAATATTTTTTTAGACTAAAATTATATAAATCATTTCAAATTGCAATATCCCAAAGGAGACAATTAAAAAAGTTACAAAATTAAAATTCAACTAATGATTAACAAAGTATTTATTCCTACTGGACCTTACAATTCTAAAAATTGAAAAAGTACGATATTTTGATTTTTAAAATTATTGCTAATGTCATTGCATTTAAATGGTAAGAAAAACATAATATTTGAAAGTCTTAATTGAACAAAAATGCAAGTAATGGACCCAATTGTATAAAATAAATTTTTGTGGATGAATATTATAAATAGTAATCGCAGGTTTTAATCTTGGGTCAACCAAATTGCTTTGGTGGGGAGTAGGGAAATTTCTTCTCAGAGTCTATTGCATTTGTTTTTTCTTAAGTAATATGTTGGTAGACAAAAATTATAAAAATTATCTCAAATTGCTTTGTGGCAAAGTAGACAATTAAAAAAATTATAAAATTTAAATTCAATTGATTATTAACAATTGATTTATCCCTTTAAAACTTTCAGATTCTAAAAGTTGAAAAAACGCAATGTTTTGATTATTAAATTTATTGTTAATGTCATCGCATTTTGAATGGTGAGTAAAACATAACATTTGAAAATCTTAATTGAACAAAAATACAAGTAATGAACTCAATTATATAAAATACACTATTGTGGATGAATATTATAAATAGTAATTGCAAGTTTTAATCTTGGGTTAACCATATTGCTCTTGAGCGGAGTGGGGAAACTTCTTATTAGAGTCCATTGTATTTGTTTTTTCTTAAGTAATATGGTGGTAGACAAAAATTATATAAACTATCTTAAATTGCATTATGGCAAAGAAGACAATTAAAAAAATTAGAAAATTTAAATTCAACTGATTATTAACAATCGATTTATCACTATAGGACTTTAGAATTTGAAATGTTTAGAAAATGCAATGTTTTGATTATTAAATTTATTGTTAATGTCATTACATTTTCCATTGCGAGTAAAACATAATATTTGAAAATCTTAATTGAACAAAAATAGAAGTAATGGACTCAATTGCATAAAATACACTTTTTGTGGAAGAATATTATAAATAGTAATTGCAAGCTTCAATCTTGGGTAAACCATATTGCATTAGAGGGGAGTAGGGAAACTTCTTCTTAGAGTCCATTGCATTTGCTTTTTCTTAAGTAATATGTTGGTAGACGAAAATTATATAAATTCTTGCAAATTGCATTGTGGCAAAGGAGAAAATTAAAAAACATTTAAAAATTTAAAACTTTAAAATTCTAAAAGTTGAAAAAAAATTCAATGTTTTGATTATTAAATTTATTGTTAATGCCCTTGCATTTTGAACGGTGAGTAAAACATAATATTTGAAAATCTTAATTCAACAAAAATACAAGTAAAGCATTCAATTGTATAAAATACACTTTTATAGATGAATATTATAAATAATAATCACAAATTTCAATCTTAGGGCAACCATATTCCTCTTGACGGGAGGGGGGAACTTCTTATTAGAGTCCATTTTATTTGTTTTTTCTTAAGTAATATGTTGGTAAACAAAAATTATATAAATTATTTCAAATTTCATTGTAGCAAAGGAGAAAATTAAAAAAATTACAAAATTTAAATTCAATTAATTATAAACAAAGGATTTATCCTTGTAAGACTTTAAAATTCGAAAAGTTGAGAAAATGCAATGTTTTGTTTATTAAATTTATTGTTAAAGTCATTGCATTTTGAATGGTGAGTAAAACATACTATTTGAAAATCTTAATTGAACAAAAATACAAGTAATGGCCTCAATTGTACAAAATACACTTTTGTAGATGAATATTATAAATAGTAATTGCAAGGTTCAATCTTGGGTCAACCATATTCCTCTTAAGGGGAGTGGGAAAACTTCTTATTAGAGTCCATTTTATTTGCTTATTCTTAACTAATATGTTGGTAGACAAAAATTATAAAAATTATCTCAAATTGCTTTGTGGCAAAGTAAACAATTAAAAAAATTACAAATTTTAAATTCAATTGATTATTAAGAATAGATTTATCCCATTAAAACTTTAAAATTATAAAATTTGAAAAAATGCAATATTTTGATGATTAAATTTAATATTAATGCCCTTGCATTTTGAATGGTGCGTAAAATATAATATTTGAAAATCTTAATTGAACAAAAATACAAGTAATGGACTCAATTGTATAAAATACACTTTTGTGGATAAATATTATAAATAGTAATTGCAAGGTTCAATCTTAGGTCAACCATTACTTTGGAGTGGAATAGGGAAACTTCTTCTTAGAGTCCATTGCATTTGTTTTTTTCTTAAGTAATATGCTAGTAGACAAACATTATAAAAATTATCACAAATTGCTTAATTGGAGTAAAATCTTAATTGAACAAAAATTCAAGTAATGCACTCAATTGTATAAAATACACTTTAGTGGACGAATATGATAAATAGCAATCCCAACCCTCAATATTAGGTCAACATATTGCTCTTGAGAGAAATGGGGAAACTTCTTATTAAAGTCCTATATATTAGCTTTTTCTAAAGTAGTATTTTTTTGGACTAAAATTATATAAATCATTTCAAATAGCAATGTCACAAAGGAGACAATTAAAAAAATTATAACACTAAAATTCAATTGATAATTAACAATGTATTTATTCCTAAAGGATTTTAGAATTCTAAAAATTGAAAAAGTATAATGTTTTGATTTTTAAATTTATTTCTAATACCATTGACTTTGAATAGTGAGAAAAAAATAATATTTTAAAGTCTTAATTGAACAAAAATACAAGTAATGGACTCAATTGCATAAGATAAAGTTTTGTCGATGAATATTATAAATAGTAATTGCAAGCTTTAATCTTGGGACAACCATATTGCTTTAGAGGTCAGTGGGGAAACTTCTTCTTAGAGTCCATTGCATTTGCTTTTTCTTAAATAGTATGTTGGTAGACAAAAATTATAAAAATTCTCTCAAATTGTTTTGTGGCAAAGCAGACAATTAAAAAAATTACAAAATTTAAATTCAACTGATTATTAACAATGGATTTATCACTTTAAAACTTTAAAATTCTAATAGTTGAAAAAATGAAATGTTTTGATTAGTAAATTTATTGTTAATGCCCTCACATTTTGAATGGTGAGTAAAATATAATATTTGAATATGTTAATTGAGCAAAAATACAAGTAATGGACACAATTGTATAAAATACACTTTAGTGAACGAATATTATAAATAACAATCCCAAGCTTCAATGTTGGGTTAAGCATATTGCTCTTGGGGGAAGTGGGGAAACTTCTTATTAGAGTCACATACATTATTTTTTTATTAAGTAATATTTTTTTAGACTAAAAGTTTATGAATGATTTCAAATAGCAATGTCATAAAGGAGACAATTAAAAAAATTACAAAATTGAAATTCAACTCATAATGAAGAATACATTTATTCCTTTAGGACTTTAAAAATCTAAAAATTGAAAAAGTGCAATGTTTTGATTTTTAAATTTATTGGTAATGTCATTGCATTTGATTGGTGAGTTAAATATAATATTTGAAAATCTTAATTGAACGAAAATACATGTACTACACTAAATTGTATAAAATACACTTTTGTGGATGAATATTATAAATAGTAATCGCAAGCTTTAATCTTAGGTCAACCATATTGCTTTTGAGGGGAGTGGGGAAACTTCTTATTAAAGTTCATTGTATTTGCTTTTTCTTAAGTAATATATTAGTAGACAAAAATTATATAAATTTTTTCAAATTGCATTGTGACAAAGGACATAATTAAAAAAATTATAAAATTTAAATTCAACTGATTATTAATAATGGATTTATCCTTATAGCACTTTGAAATTCTAAAAGTTGAGAAAATGCAATGTTTTGATTACTAAATTTATTGTTAATGCCATTGTATTTTGAATGGTGAGTAAAACATAATATTTGAAAATCTTAATTGAACAAAAATACAAGTAATGGACTCAATTGTATAAAATACACTTTAGTGGACGAATATTATAAATAACAATCCCAATTTTCAATGTTGGGTCAAGTATATTGCTCTTGAGGGAAGTAGGGAAACTTCTTATTAGAGTCCCATACATTAGCTTTTACCTAAGTAATATTTTTTCTGACCAAAATTATATAAATCATTTCAAATAGCAATGTCACAAAGGAGACAATTAAAGAAATTACGACACTAAAATTCAACTGATAAATAACAATGCATTTATTCCTAGAGGAATTTAGAATTCTAAAAATTGAAAAGTCTAATGTTTTGATTTTTAAATTTATTGCTAATGTCATTGAATTTGAATGGTGAGAAAAACATAATATTTGAAAGTCTTAATTGAATAAAAATACAAGTAATGGACTCAATTATATAAGATAAACTTTGGTTGATGAATATTATAGATAGTAATCACAAGTTTAAATCTTAGGTCAACTATATTGCATTAGAGGGGAGTGGGGAAACTTCTTCTTAAAGTCCATTGCATTTGCTTTTTCTTAAGTATTATGCTGATAGACAAAAATTATAAAAATATGTTAAATTGCTTTGTGGCAAAGTAGACAATTAAAAAAATTACAAAATGTAAATTCAACTGATTGTTAATAATGGATTTATCCCTTTAAAATTCTAAAAGTTGAAAAAACAAAATGTTTTGATTATTAAATTTATTGTTAATGCCCTTGCATTTTGAATGGTGAGTAAAACATAATATTTAAATATGTTAATTGAACAAAGATACAAGTAATGCACACAATTGTATAAAATACACTTTAGTGGACGAATATTATAAATAACAATCCTAAGTTTCAATGTTGGGTCAAACATATTGCTCTTGAGGGGAGCGAGGAAACTTCTTATTAGAGTCCATTATATAAAATACACTTTAGTAGACGAATATTGTAAATAGCAATCCCAACCTTTAATATTGGGTCAAGCATATTGTGGTTGAGGGAAGTGGGAAATTTCTTATTTGAGTCCCATACATTAGCTTTTTCTAAAGTAATATTATTTTAGACTAAAATTATATAAATCATTTCAAATAACAATGTCACAAAAGAGACAATTAAATAAATTACAAAATTAAAATTCAACTGATAATTAACAATGCATTTATTCCTACAAGACTTTAGAATTCTAAAAATTTAAAAAGTGCAATGTTTTGTTTTTTAAATTTATTACTAATGCCATTGCATTTGAAGGGTGAGGAAAACATAATATTTGAAAGTCTTAATTGAATAAAAATACAAGTAATGGATTCAAGTATATAAAATAAACTTTCGTGGATGAATATTATAAATAGTAGTTGCAAACCTCAATCTTAGATCAACTATATTACTCTTGAGGGGAGTGAGGAAACTTCTTATTAGAGTCCATTTTATTTGCTTTTTCTTAAGTAATATGTTGGTAAACAAAAATTATATAAATTATTTCAAATTGCATTGTGGCAAAGGAGACAATTAAAAAAATTACAAAATTTAAATTTAACTGATTATTAACAATGGTGGATAAAACATAATATTTGAAAATCTTACTTCAACAAAAATACAAGTAAAGGACTCAATTGTATAAAATATACTTTTGTGGATGAATATTATAAATAGTAATCGCAAGCTTTAATCTTAGGTCAACCATATTGCTCTTGAGGGGAGTGGGGAAACTTCTTATTAGAGTCCATTGTATTTGCTTTTTCTTAAGTATTATGGTGGTAGAAAAAAATTAGATAAATTATTTCAAATTGCTTTATGGCAAAGAAGAAAATTAAAAAAATAAGAAAATTTAAATTCAACTCATTACTAACAATGGATTTATACCTAAAGGACTTTAAAATTGTAAAAGTTAAGAAAATACAATGTTTTGATTATTAAATTTATTGCTAATGTCATTGCATTTTGAATTATGAGTAAAACATAACATTTGAAAATCTTAATTGAACAAAAATACAAGTAATGGACTTAATTGTATAAAATACACTTTTGTGGATGAATATTATAAATAGTAATCACAAGCTTCAATATTGGGTTAACCATATTGCTTTGGAGGGGAGTGGGGAAACTTCTTCTTAAAGTCCATTGCATTTGCTTTTTCTTAATTAATATGTTGGTAGGCAAAAATTATAAAAATTATCTCAAATTGCTTTATGGCAAATTAGGCAATTAAAAAAATTACAAAATTTAAATTTAACTAATTATTAACAATGGATTTATCCCTTTAAAACTTTCAAATTCTAAAAGTTGAAAACACGCAATGTTTTGATTATCAAAATTTATCGTTGATGCCCTTGCATTTTGAAGGGTGAGTAAAATATAATATTTGAAAATCTTAGTTTAACAAAAATACAAATAATGAACTCAATTGTTTAAAATACACTTTTGTGGATCAATATTATAAATAGTAATCGCAAGCTCCAATCTCCACTCTTGGGTCAACCATATTGCTCTTGAAGGGAGTGGGGAAACTTCTTATTAGAGTCCATTGTATTTGCTTTTTCTTAAGTATTATAGTGGTAGACAAAGATTATATAAATTATTTCAAATTGCATTGTGGCAAAAGACAATTAAAAAAATAAGAAAATTTAAATTCAGCTCATTACTAACAATTGATTTATACCTATAGGACTTTAAAATTGTAAAAGTTGAGAAAATGCAATGTTTTGATTATTAAATTTATTGTTAATTTCATTGCATTTTGAATTGTGAGTAAAATATAACATTTGAAAATCTTAATTGAACAAAAATACAAGTAATAGACTCAATTATATAAAATACACTTCTGTGAATGAATATTATAAATAACAATCGCAAGTTTCAATATTAGGTTAACCATATTGCTTTGGCAGGGAGTGGGCAAACTTCTTATGAGAGTCCATTGCATTTGCTTGTTCTTAAATAATATGTTGGTAGACAAAAATTACAAAAATTATCTTAAATTGCTTTGTGGCAAAGTAGACAATTAAAAAGTTACAAAATTTAAATTCAATTGATTATTGAGAATGGATTTATCCCTTTAAAACTTTAAAATTCTAAAAGTTGAAAAAATGCAATGTTTTGATTATCAAAATTTATTGTTGATGCCCTTGCATTTTGAATGGTGGATAAAACATAATATTTGAAAATCTTACTTCAACAAAAATACAAGTAAAGGACTCAATTGTATAAAATTCACTTTTGTGGATGAATATTATAAATAGTAATCGCAAGCTTCAATCTTGGGTCAACCATATTGCTCTTGAGGGGAGTGGGGAAACTTCTTATTAGAGTCCATTGTATTTGCTTTTTCTTAAGTATTATGGTGGTAGAAAAAAATTATATAAATTATTTCAAATTGCATTATGGCAAGGGAGACAATTTAAAAAATTACAAAATTTAAATGTAACTGATTATTAGCAAAAGATTTATCCTTATAGGATTGGAAAATTCTAAAAGTTTAAAAAATGCAATTTTTTGATTATTAAATTTATTGTTAATGTCATTGCATTTTAAATTGTGAGTAAAACATAACATGTGAAAATCTTAATTGAGCAAAAATACAAGTAATGGATTCTATTGTATAAAATACTCTTCTTTGAATGAATATTATAAATGGTAATTGTAAACTTCAATATTGGGTCAACCATATTGCTTTGGCGGGGAGTAGGGAAACTTCTTCTTAGTGTCCGTTGCATTTCCTTTTTCTTAAGTAAGATGTTGGTAGACAAAAATTACAAAAATTATCTTAAATTGCTTTGTGGCAAAGTAGACAATTAAAAAAATACAAAATTTAAATTCAACTAGTTATTGACAATGGATTTATCCCTTTAAAAATTTAAAATTCTAAAAGTTGAAAAAACATAATGTTTTGATTATCAAAATTTATTGTTGATGCCCTTGCATTTATAAGGGTGAGTAAAACATAATATTTGAAAATCTTACTTCAACAAAAATACAAGTAATGGACTCAATTGAATAAAATACACTTTTGTAGATCAAATTTATAAATAGTAATCGCAAGCTTCAATCTTGGGTCAACCATATTGCTCTTGAGGGGAGTGGGGAAACTTCTTCTTAGAGCTCATTACATTTGCTTTTTCTTAAGTAATGTGTTGGAAAACAAAAATTACAAAAATTGTCTCAAATTGCTTTGTGGCAAAGTAGACAATTAAAAAATTACAAAATTTAAATTTAATTGGTTATTGAAAATGGATTTATCCCTTTAAAACTTTAAAATTCTAAAAGTTGAAAAAACGCAATGTTTTGATTATCAAAATTTATTGTTGATGCCTTTGCATTTATAAGAGTGAGTAAAACATAATATTTGAAAATCTTACTTCAACAAAAATACAAGTAATGGACTCAATTGTATAAAATACACTTTTGTGGATGAATATTATAAATAGTAATCGCAAGCTTCAATCTTGGGTCGTCCATATTGGTCTTGAGGGGAGTGGGGAAACTTCTTATTAGAGTCCATTGTATTTGCTTTTTCTTAAGTATTATGGTGGTAGACAATAATTATATAAATTATTTCAAATTGCATTGTAGCAAATAAGACAATTAAAAAAATAAGGAAATTTAAATTCAACTCATTACTAATAATGGATTTATACTTATAAGACTTTAAAATTGTAAAAGGTGAGAAAATGCAATGTTTTGATTATTAAATTTATTATTAATTCTAGTACATTTTGAATGGTGAGTAAAACATAACATTTGAAAATCTTAATTGAACAAAAATACAAGTAATGGTCTCAATTGTATAAAATACACTTCTATGGATGAATATTATAAATAGTAATCGCAAGCCTCAATATTAGGTTAACCTTATTGCTCTTGAGGGGAGTGGGGAAACTTCTTATTATAGTCCATTTTATTTGCTTTTTCTTAAGTAATATATTAGTAGACAAAAAATACATAAATCATTTCATAAAGCATTGTGGCAAATGAGATAATGAAAAAAACTACAAAATTTAAATGCAATTGATTATTAATAATGGATTTAGCATTATAGGACTTTTAAATACTAAAAGTAGAGAAAATGCAATGTTTTGATTATTAAATTTATTGTTAATGCCATTGCATTTTGAATGGTGAGTAAAACATAATATTTGAAAATTTTAATTGAATAAAAATACAAGTAATGGACTTAATTGTATAAAATACACTTTTGTGGATAAATATTATAAATAGTAATTGCAAGATTCAATATTGGGTCAACCATATTGCTTTGGCGAGGAATGGGGAACTTCTTCTCAGAGTACATTGCATTTGTTTTTTCTTAAGTAATATGTTGGTAGGCAAAAATTATAAAAACTATCTTAAATTGCTTTATGGCAAAGTAGGCAATGAAAAAATTACAAATTTAAATTCAACTGATTATTAATAATGGATGAATTTTATAAATAGTAATCCCAAACTTCAATGTTGGTTCAAGCATATTGTTCTTGAGGGGAGTCGAGAAAATTCTTATTAGAGTCACATATATTAGCTTTTTCTAAGGTAACATTTTTTTCGACTAAAATTATATAAATCATTTCAAATAACAATGTGAGAAAGGAGACAATTAAAAAAAATTACAAAATTAAAATTCAACTGATAATTAACAATGCATTTATTCCTACAAGAGTTTAGAATTCTAAAAATTGAAAACGTGCAATGTTTTGATTTTTATATTTATTGCTATACTGTTGCATTTGAATGGTGAGAAAAACATAATATTTGAAAATCTTAATTGAACAAAAATACAAGTAATGGACACAATTGTATAAAATACACTTTTTTGGATTATTACTATTATAAATTGTCATCGCAAGTTTCAATCTTGGATCAACCATATTGCTCTTAAGGGGAGTGGGGAAACTTCTTATTAGAGTCCATTTTATTTGCTTTTTCTTAAGTAATATGTTGGTAGACAAAACTTATAAAAACTATTTCATATTGCATTATGGAAAAGGAGACAATTAAGAAAACTATAAAATTTAAATTCAATAGATTATTAGCAATCGATTTATCATTATAGGACTTTAAAATACTAAAAGTTGAGAAAATGTAATGTTTTGATTATTAAATTTATTGTTAATGCCACTGCATTTTGAATGGTGAGTAAAACATAGTATTTGAAAGTCTTAATTGAACAAAAATACAACTAATGAACTTAATTGTATAAAATACACTTTAGTGGATGAATATTATAAATAGTAATTTCAATCTTAGGGAGTGAGTAAACTTCTTTTTAGAGTCTATTGCATTTACTTTTTCTTAAGTAAAATGTTAGTAGACAAAACTTATAAAAATTATTTCAAATTGCATTGTGGCAAAGGAGACAATGAAAAAAACTACAAAATTTAAATTCAATTGATTATTAACAATCGATTTATCCCTATAGGATTTTAAAATACTAAAAGTTGAGAAAATGCAATGTTTTGATTATTAATTTTATTGTAAATGAGATTACATTTTGAATGGTGAGTAAAATATAATATTTGAAAATCTTAATTGAACAAAAACACAAATAATGGACTCAATTGTATAAAATACACTTTTGTGGATAAATATTATAAATAGCAATCTCAAGCTTCAATCTTGGGTCAACCATATTGCTCTTGAGAGGAGTGGAGAAACTTCTTATTATACTCCATTACATTTGCTTTTTCTTAAGTAATATGTTGATAGACAAAACTTATAAAAACTATTTCAAATTGCATTGTGGCAAATGAAACAATTCAAAAAACTACAAAATTTAAATTCAACTGATTATTAACAATTGATTTATCACTATAGGACTTTCAAATACTAAAAGTTGAGAAAATGTAATGTTTTGATTACTAAATTTATTGTAAATGCCATTGCATTTTTGAATGGTGAGTAAAACATAATATTTTAAAATCTTAATTAAATAAAAATGTAAGTAATGGACTCAATTGTATAAAATACACTTTTGTGGATAAATATTATTAATAGCAATCCCAAGCTTCAATCTTGGGTCATCCATATTGCTCTTGAGAAGAGTGGGGAAACTTCTTATTAGACTCCATTACATTTGCTTTTTCTTAAGTAATATGTCGATAGACAAAATTTATAAAAACAATTTCAAATTGCATTGTGGCAAAGGAGACAATTAAAATTTAAATTCAACTAATTATTAACAATCAATGTATCGCTATAGGACTTTGAAATACTAAAAGTTGCGAAAATGCAATATTTTGATTATTAAATTAATTGTAAATGCCATTGCATTTTGAATGGTGAGTAAAATATAATATTTGAAAAACATAATTGAGCAAAAATACCAGTAATGAACTCAATTCTTTAAAATACACTTTTGTCAATGAATATTATAAATAGTAATCACATGATTCAATCTTGGGTCAACCATATTGCTCTTGAAGGAAGCGGGGAAACATCTTATTAGCGTCCATTACATTTGCTTTTTCTTAAGTAATACGTTGGTAGACAAAACTTATAAAAATTATTTCAAATTGTTTTGTGGCAAAGGAGACAGTTAAAAAAATTATAAATTATAAATTTAACTGATTATTAACCATGGATTTATCCCTTTAAAACTTTAAAATTTTAAATGTTGAAACAACGCAATGTTTTGATTATTAAATTTATTATTAATGTCCTTGCATTTTGAATGGTGAGTAAAACTTAATATTTGAAAATCTTAATTCAACAAACATACAAGTAATGGACTCAATTGTATAAAATACATTTTGTGGATGAATATTATAAATAGTAGTTGCAAGTTTTAATCTATGGTCAACCATATTGCTTTTAAGGGGTGTGGGAAAAATTCTTATTAGAGTCCTATATATTAGCTTTTTTTAAAGTAATATTTTTTTATTCTAAAATTATATCAATCATTTCTAATAGCAATGTCAGAAAGGAGACAATTAAAAAAAATTACAAAATTAAAATTCAACTGATAATTAACAATACATTTATTCCTATAACACTTTAGAATTCTGAAAATTGAAAAAGTGCAATGTTTTGATTTTTAAATTTATTGCTAATGCCATTGCATTACAATGGTGAGAAAAACAGAATATTTGAAAGTCTTAATTAAACAAAAATACATGTAATAAATTCAATTGTATAAAATATACTTTTGTGGATTATTATTATTATAAATTGTCATCGTAAGTTTCAATCTTGGATCAACCATATTGCTCTTAAGGGTAGAGGGGAAACTTCTTATTAGAGTCCATTTTTTTTGCTATTTCTTATGTAATATGTTTGTAGACAAAAATTATATAAATTATTTCAAATTGTATTGTGGCAAAGAAGACAATTGAAAAAATTACAAAATTTAAATTTAACTTATTATTAACAATGGATTTATCCCATAGGACTTTAAAATTTTAAATGTTGAGAAAATGCAATGCTTTGATTATTAAATTTATTGTTAATGTCATTGCATTTTGAATGTTGGGTAAATCATAATATTTGAAAATCTTAATTGAATAAAAATACAAGTAATGGACTCAATTTGATAAAATACACTTTAGTAGATGAATATTATAAATCGCAATCCCAAGTTTGAATGTTGGGTCAAGCATATTGCTTTTAAGGGGAGTGGAGAAAATTCTTATTAGAGTCCCATACATTATCTTTTTCTAAAGTAATATTTTTTTAGACTAAAATTATATAAATCATTCGAAATTGCAATGTCCCAAAGGAGACAACTAAAAAAATTACAAATTCAAATTTCAATAGATAATTAACAATGCATTTATCCCTACAAGACTTTAGAATTCTAAAAATTGAAAAAGTGCAATGTTTTGATTTTTAAATTTATTGCTAATCCCATTGCATTTGAATGGTGGAAAAACCATAATATTTGAATGTCTTAATTGAAGAAAAATACAAGCAATGGACTCAATTGTATAAAATAGACTTTTGTGGATGAAAATTTTAAATAGTAATCGTAAGTTTCAATCTTGGGTTAACCATATTGCTTTTGAGGTGAGTAAGGAAACTTTTTGTTACAATCCATTTTATTTGCTTTTTCTTATGTAATATGTCTGTAGACAAAAATTATATAAATTATTTCAAATTGCATTGACACAATGAAGACAATTAAAAAAATAACAAATTTAAATTCAACTAATTGTTACGAATAGATTTATCCTTATAGGACTTTAAAATTCTAAAAGTTGAGAAAATGCAATGTTGTGATTATTAAATTTATTGTAAATGCCATTGCATTTTGAATGATGAGTAAAATATAATATTTGAAAATCTTAATTGAACAAAAATACAAGTAATAGATTCAATTGTATAAAATACATTTTAGTGGACGAATATTATAAATTGCAATATCAAGTTTCAATGTTGGGTCAAACATATTGCTCTTGAGGGGAGTGGAGAAAATTCTTATTAAAGTCTCATACATTATCTTTTTCTAAAGTAATATTTTTTTAGACTAAAATTATATAAATCATTTGAAATTGTAATGTCCCAAAGGAGACAATTAAAAAAATTACAAAATTAAAATTGAACAGATAATTAACAATGCATTTATTCCTACACGACTTTAGAATTCTAAAAATTAAAAAGGTGCAAAGTTTTGATTTTTAAATTTATTACTTATGCCATTACATTTGAATGGTGAGAAAAACATAATATTTGAAAGTCGTAATTAAAGAAAAATATAGGTAATGGACTTAATTGTATAAAATGTATTTTTATGGATGAATATTTTAAATAGTAATTGCAAGTTTCAATCTTGGGTTAACCATATTGCTCTTAAGGAGAGTGGGGAAACTTCTTATTAGAGTCCAGTTTATTTGTTTTTTCTTATATAATATGTTTGTAGACAAATATTATATAAATTATTTCAAATTGCATTATGACAAAGAAGACAAATAAAAAACCTACAAAATTTAAATTCAATTGATTATTAATAATGGATTTATCCCTATAGGACTTTAAAAATCTAAAAGTTGAGAAAATGCATTGTTTCAATTATTAAATTTATTGTTAATGCGATTGTATTTTGAATGATGAGTAAAATATAATATTTGAAAATCTTAATGGAACAAAAATACAAATAATAGACTCAATTGTATAAAATACACATTTGTGGATGAATATTATATGTAGTAATCACAAGCTTCAATCTTGTGTGAACCTTATTGCTCTCGAAAGGAGTGGGGAAACTTCTTATAAGAGTCCATTTTATTTGCTTTTTCTTAAGTAATATGTTTCTAGACAAAAATTATACAAATTATTTCAAATTGCATTGTGGCAAAGAAGACAATTAAAAAAATTACAAAATTTAAAATGCAACTGATTATTAATAATGGATTTATCCCTATAGGACTTGAAAATTCTAAAAGTTGAACAGATGCAATGTTTTGATCATTAAATTTATTGTTAATGTCATTACATTTTGAATGGTGAGTAAAACATGATATTTGAAAATCTTAATTGAATAGAAAAACAAGTAATGGACTCAATTGTATAAAATACACCTTTGTGAATGAATATTATAAGTAATTATCACAAGTTTCAATCTTGGGTCAACCTTATTACTCTTGAGGGGAGTGGGGAAACTTTTTATTAGAGTCGATTTTATTTGCTTTTTCTTAACTAATATATTAATCGACAAACATTATATAAATTATTTCAAATTACATTGTGCCAAAGCAAACAATTAAAAGAACTACAAAATTTAAATTCAACTAATTATTAATAATACATTTATCGCAATAAGACTTTAAAATACTAAAAGTTGAGAAATTACAATATTTTGATTATGAAATTTATTGTTAATGCCATTGCATTTTGAATGGTGAGTAAAATATAACATTTGAAAATCTTAGTTGAACAAAAATACAAGTAATAGACTTAATTGTATAAAATACACTTTTGTGAATGAATATTATAAATAGTAATCATAAGTTTTAATCTTTGGTCAACTATATTGCTCTTGAGAGGAGTAGGGAAACTTCTTATTAACGTCCATTACATTTGGTTTTTCTTAAGTAATATGTTGGTAGACCAAACTTATAAAAATTATTTTAAATTATAAATTCAACTAATTATTAACAATGGATTTATCCATTTAAAACTTTAAAATTCTAAAAGTTGAAACAACATAATGTTTTGATTATTAAATTTATTATTAATGTCATTGCATTTTGAATGGTGAGTAAAACATAATATTTAAAATATTAATTGAATAAAAATACAAGTAATGGACTCAATTGGGTCAGCTATATTGCTCTTGAGGAGAGTGGGGAAAATTCTTATTAGAGTCCTACATATTAGCTTTTTTGAAGTAATATTTTTTTAGACTAAAATTATATAAGTCTTTTCAAATAACAATGTCACAAAGGAGACAATTAAAAAAAGTACAAAATTAAAATTCAATTGATAATTAATAATGCATTTATTCCTACAGGATCTTCAAATTCTAGAAATTGAAAAAGTGCAATGTTATGATTTTTAAATTTATTGCTAATGTCATTGCATTTGAATGGTGAGAAAAAAATAATATTTGAAAGTCTTAATTTAAGAAAAATACAAATAAGAGACTCAATTGTATAAAAAACGCTTTTATGGATGAATATTATGTGTAGTAATCGCAACCTTCAATCTTAGGTCAACCATATTGCAATTGAGGGGAGTGCATCACTTCTTATTAGAGTCCATTTCTTTTTGCTTTTTCTTAAGTAATATGTTTGTAGCCAAAAAATTTATAAATTATTTCAAATTGCATTGTGGCAAAGAACACAATTAAAAAAATAACAAAATTTAAATTCAATTGATTATTAACAATGGATTTATCCCTATAGGACTTCAAAATTTTAAATGTTGAGAAAATGCAATGTTTTGATTATTAAATTTATTATTAATATTATTGCATTTTGAATGGTGAGTAAAACATAATATTTGAAAATCTTAATTGAACAAAAATACAAGTAATGGACACAATTATATAAAATACACTTTAGTGAATGGATATTATAAATAGCAATCCTAAGGTTTTAATCTTGAGTCAACCATATTGCTCTTGAAGGGAGTAGGGAAAATTCTTATTAGAGTCCCATACATTAGCTTCTTCTAAGGTAAAATTTTTTTAGACTAAAATTATATATATCATTTCAAATAGCAATGTCACAAAGGAGATAATAAAAAAATTATAAAATTAAAATTTAAATGATATTTAATAATACATTTATTCTTATAAGACTTTAAAATTCTAAAAATTGAAAAAGTGCAATGTTTTGACTTTTAAATTTATTGCTACTGCCATTGCATTTGAATGGTGAGAAAAACATAATATTTGAAAGTCTTAATTGTAGAAAAATACAAGTAATGGACTCACTTGTATAAAATACACTTGTGTGGATGAATATTATAAATAGTAATCGCAAGTTTCAAT